>JBCNYG010098974.1:0-16032 GCA_039654305.1 Porochilus rendahli | reverse complement strand
ATCCAGCCAAAGTTTCCACAGTACCCTCGTGCACCTTGTTTACCCTGAGCACCTAAATAAAGGATATTACTTTCACCGTATCCTGTTGTGTATGTCCTGCAATTGGGTCTACCTGTTCCTGGTACCAGGTCTAACATTACGATCTGGCCAGCATGGACCCAGCAGACCCTGTCCAGATCCATTTACCCAGGCATTTAGAACCCATGAGCAGCAGTTTTAGTCCCAGCAGACACCCAGCTGGCCACCTTTGCTACCGGCGTGCAGGAACTACCACCAGGACCGTTTTCAGCGGGAGGTTTGGACTCAGGTGAACCAGTTGAGCTCCCAACTGCGTTAACTCACCACTAGCCTGGAGCGACTGGTTTCACCGCCGCTAACCCCACCGGAGCTTCTACCATCAGCCTGCGCTCCACCTTCCACAACCCCCCCATCTCATCTCATTCGCCTCTCGGCAGTCGGAAGTGCTGCTCTTTCCTTGCTCAGTGTGAGCTGCATTTCAAAGCGACCCAGTTGCGTTTCTTTCGGAAAAGCCCCAGGTGGCATTTATGATCTCTCACCTCTCAGGAAGAGCGGCAGCATGGGCCTGAGGCGCATATTATGCCAGAATTATGAACAATTTAAGAGTGCACTCACCCGAATGTTTGATCACTCCTCTCCGGCGTGTGATGCAGGCTCCTCAGCCGGGTCACCCACAAGATGGGGACCTTGCTCATGACCATTGGTGGGGTCCATTCCGGGCACATCTCTTTCCACCTTCTAAAGTGCCCATGTCACCCCCTTGTTCTTGGGTTCCCATGGCTAAGGGCCTACAACCCTCATATCATCTGGGAGACAGGGATGATAAGGAGTTGGGACCCTGCCTGCGGTTCCACTTTTCATGCATCGTCCCCATCGGCTCTCCAATCCCCGGAGGAGAGGATGGGGCGGGTGCGGGAACCGGACCCTAGTGATTACCTGGACCTGTCCAGGGTTCCCCCATGCTACCACAACCTCAAGGAGATCTTCAGTAAGTCCAGGGCCATGTCTCTCCTGCCTTATCGCCCATGAGACTGTGCTATTGATCTCTTGCACTGAGCTCCCATTCCCAAGGCCTGACTGTACTCCTTCTTGGGTCCCGAGAAGAATACCATGGATCAGTACATCCAGAACTCCTTGCAGGCCGGCATCATCCACCCATCCTCTTCACCGGCCAGAGCGGGCTTCTTTTTCGTGGAGAAGAAGGATGGCTCACTCCGGCCGTGCATACACTTTCACGCCCTGAACAACATTACAGTAAAGAACCAGTGTCCGCTTCCCCTCATCTCCTCTGCATTCGAGCTGCTCCAGCAGGCCCGGGTATTCACCAAGTTAGACCTGCAGAACACATACCACTTGGTCAGGATACCCAAGGAAGACAAGTGAAAGACCAAATTCAACACACCCACGGGCCACTACGAATACTTAGTCATGCCATTTGGGCTGGCTAATGCCCTCGCTGTCTTCCAGGGGTTCATCAATGAGGTGCTCCGTGAGTACCTAAATGACTTCGTTTTTGTCTATGTTTTTGTCTATTTTTTACTGGAGGTTAATTTGGAATTTCAGTTCCGTGGCGGCACCCCTGCTTGCACTAACTTCTTCCAAGGTCTCTTTCCAATGGAGCCCAGAGGCTGAGGTGGCCTTCTGGAGACTCAAGAAGCTGTTTACCACTGCTCCAGTACTGAAGATTCCCAACCCCAAGCTGCAGTTTATTGTAGAGGTAGATGCTTCCAATGTTGGGGTGGGGGCAGTCCTGTCTCAGCGCTCCTCCAAAGATGACTGGATACACCCTTCCTGTCCCGCAAGTTGTCTCCGGCGGAGAGCAACTACAACGTGGGGAATAGGGAGCTGCTGGCCATCAAGGTCGCCCTGGAGGAATGGAGGCATTAACTGGAAGGGGCAGACCAGCCCTTCCTGGTGTGGACGGACCATAAAAACCTGGAATACCTCCGGTCGGCCAAGTGACTGAATGGGCCCTCTTCTTCAACAGGTTCCAGTTTACCCTCTCCTATCACCCAGGCTCACAGAACACCAAGCCAGATGCGCTGTCCCAGTTGTGGAAATCATCAGGAACCAGAACTCATCCTACCTTCCGACTTGGTGGTGGGAGCAGTTTCCTGGCAGATAGAGGAGGAGGTCAAACAGGCTGGGCAGGAGGGACCCTCTCCTGAGAGGTACCCGCGCAATCGCTTGTTTTTACCGGAGAGACTGCACTCGCTGGTGATATATTGGGCACACACATCCGTGCTATCCTGTCAGATGGGGGTAAGGCACACTATGTCTGTTATCAAGCAACGGTTTTGGTGGCCGTCCCTAGCCAAGGACGTGGAGGAATATGTCGGGGCATGCCCAGTCCTGGAGACCTGGAGACCTGTCTGCCTGGTTTCACAGAACCAATCCACGTGGAGCGAGCACCTCACTTGGGTAGAGTACGTCCACAACTCGCTCCCTACTGCAGCCACTGGGCTCTCCCCTTTCCAGGCTGCCCATAGGTACCAATCTCCCCTATTCCCAGCCAACAAGAAGGAGATAACAGTCCCATCGGCCTATGCCTTTGTTAGGCAATGCCTGAAGATTTGGGCTGCAGCCAGGCGGCTGCGCCTCAGGGATCAGACGTGCATGAAGACTGCGGCTGATTGCTGTTGCTGTCTGGCACCAACCTACACTCCTGGCCATTAGGCATGGCTATCCACCCGGGACCTTCCCCTGTGGGTCCACTCCAGGAAGCTGGCTCCCAGGTTAGTCGGACCATTTCGTGTGTCGAAAGTTATTAACCCTGTTTGTGTGCACTCGACCTTCCACGTCAGCAGGCTTAAACCAGTCCGAGAGAGTCATCTGGTGCCCTACACCAAGCCCAGCCAAAGTTTCCACAGTACCCTCATGCACCTTGTTTACCCTGAGCACCTAAATAAAGGATATTACTTTCACCATATCCCATTGTGTATGTCCTGCATTTGGGTCTACCTGTTCTTGGTACCAGGTCTAACACCTATCTTTTTATGACTTACAATTTTTATTTTTTAAACAGCTGAGCAATTGAGGGTTAAGGGCCTTTCTCATGGTCCCAACAGTGGTGGTAGTGGAGATTGAACCCCAGGCCTTTGGATCAATAACCCTTTGCCTTATTTACTGAGCTACCACTGGCCTGGACAGAACACAGAACACAAGGACTAGCAAAGTTGCAAGAACATTGCAGAAACATTATTTTCACAACATTATATGTTGTGGCAACCTATAAAGCAAAATTCCAAAATGCTCTTGTGAGGATGTTGTTTGAAACATCGCTGCTACATTGTGCTGACATTTACACCACATTCAGGAGATACTTTAACACTGTCACTTGAAATCTTCGTGATCTCACATGTATCTTAAACTTTAACAGATGAATTGCAGAAAAATTGCACATATCTTAAAAACCTAGCAAAAACATACAGAAAGCATATAGAAAAGATGTAATACTACATAGAATACCCATCTAATATTTTAATGATGTAAGAGCAACATTATCAAAGGGTACACTGTGTCTGTTATTTTGCAATGATGCTGGCACCAAATCACAACTAAAACATTGATGATGTTGTTGCAGTGACATAATGTATAGGGTACCCACCACAACGGCACTGAAAAAGACCCATGATCGTGTACCACTGTTTATTTTGAAGCTAAATCGATGGTCATTTTGGTAAGATCATTGTGCTGTAAAATGGTGTGCTGCGGTTGGAAGCCAATAGAGATTTTCTTAAACTACTGTTAAGAGAACTTAACAGTAAAGTTAAGTGAAATCATTCAGTCATTTTTTGAGATCAGTGTTTTCTGCAAATGCGATCCATTATGCATGAGCCGACACAAGTTAATGTAAATTTTTTTAACTTCAGCTATTCATAATTTTACAGAACTAGAAGGTAAATAATCTTTGGGGAAGTGCATGTCGATTGTGGCAAGGAATTTGTGCCCGATGTTGGTGCTTACATTTTTGCTGAATGGAGGATTGTACCAGATGATGTTCCTTCGCTGTCTGTTTTTTCGTTTTGCGTTTGTAGTGGGTTCATATTGCAGGGTGTATTTGTATCTATCTATCTATATATATATAGATAGATAGATACCTCCAGGGTAACTTTTGACCTCTTTAAGACACTGGGACAACTCATCCATTTTCCATAGCTTTCAAACCACACCATTGCTTCAAATGAATCAATGAATGAATGATTTGATGAGCATTCTTTACACTCATATACCACCATTCCAAGGATGTTCTCCAGGACTCCTAATTAAACATAAACCTGTCTCTCTCCCTCTCTCTCTCTCTCTCTCTCTCTCTCTCTTTCTCTTTCTCTCTATCTCTCTCACTCTCTCAGTGGTGCATTTTGGGAAATAGTAAAAGTGTTGCAGTCACCTTTGAATGAGTTTTTCTTTGTATTGTTCCTGCTTTGAAGGCTATTGCATTGCTAAAAAAACAAAAACAACAAAGGGTTATTATCATTCTAAAGTTAACAGACTGGTAATGGATTCTGATTGACTCCGTCCAAATCCCTCAGATCACATATCATGACTGCTCTACCCTCATGATTCAAAGTCGCATTCTTAGTTGATGAGGGTATAAAAGGAAAATGAGTGAATTGAACAAGGTGGGCCCTTGGGTCTGTTCAGTTGTTTGGAGTTCTCTGATGACATGCACAGTGTAATAAATTAGCCCTGAAAATAACATTGGTTGGATTAAGCAGTTTAAAAAATTAAAGAATTAATCAATAATAATGAGAAGGAGAATATGCCATGCAGTGGCCTGGCAAGTTGGCTGAGATGGGTGGTAGCCTCCCCTAGACCCTAATTAGGATTAAGCGGTTCAGAAAATGAATGAATGATAAATAAATAAATGATAGTAATAATAATAATAGTGTGAGCAGCTTTGCTGAGGAATATGTCTGTCCCTTTAGTTCATAATAACTTTACAATTAGAGATCCATTTTAAACCTCACCTTCCCTGCTCAAGTAATTTTTTTATTTGCCCTAACAGTAGTGGAGATAACATATATCTAATATGTATTACACCACTTCTTCAATTCAGTAAGAGGAAATGGTTGTGTTTGTACTATTGGCTGTAAATTGTTGAAACATCAGTCTATGAAATGTCCATGATTCATCTAAAAGCTTTACGTATTCTGTGGAAAGATATACAGTATCATTACATTATTCTTTGGACTGTAAGAAGAAACCAGGGCTCCAAAAAAAAACCTGCAAGCACATGAAGAACATTCAAACTTTACACAAAAACACTGTCATCAACCACCAGGCTTAAATCTAGGACCTTCCTGCCGGCTTGAGTGGTAATCATTAAGGCACCATGCCCACTACATCTGTATGGACTGCTAGAACTTTTTTTTAGAATTGATCCCACAACTGAGAATAAATAACCAAAGCAGAAGCTTCATCTGCATTTACAGCATAAAGTTGAATGTGTTTCCAGTATGTGATGGATACACCAGGACTGCCCCTTGTCACTTGATCCTGTTAGTAGTTTAATGGACAAGATTTCAGTTCACAGTCTTGGAGAGGAGGGTGTCCAGTTCGGGAACCTCATGTCTGCACCTCTGCTTTTTGCGAATGATGTAGTTCTGATGCCGTCTTCAGAACTTGAATTTCGGTATGCACTGGAGCAGTTCGTGGCTGGGATGAGAGTCAGCTCCTTGAAACCTGAGGCCATGATTCTCAACCAGAAAAAGGTGACTTGCTCCCTCCAAGTCGGGGATGAAACCTTGCCTCCTGCACACAAGCTCAAGTATCTTGAGATCCTGTTTCCAAGAGATGGAATGGAGAAGGAGATGGACAGGCAACTCATTCTGCTCAGCAGTAATTTGGGCACTTCACTGGTTAGTCATGGTGAAGAGGGAGCTGAGCGTAAAGACAAAACTTTTAATTTACCAGTCTAGCTACATTCCAACCCTCACATATGGACACAAGATTTGGGTACTGACCAAAAGAACAAGATTGTGGATACAACATGCCAAAATGAGTTTCCTTCTGTGGGTATTTGGGCTCAGCCTTAGAGATTGGGTGAGGAGCTTAGACATCCAGGTGGAGCTGGGGTAGAGCTGCTGTTCCTCCACTTCAAAAGGAGAAAAGTCAGAATGGCAAGGGGGGGAACTTCCTCTGGTACAGGTACAGGTACAGCTGCATGATCCTCAGCTCACAACCTCATCACATGATCTCTAGCTCGGTCTTCAGCATCAGCAGAAAACAACCCAGGACAATCTTGCTGTGAGGCAGACATGCTAACCGTTACACCACAGTGCCATCTTCAATTCATTCAATAATTGTTTATTACTATGTTCTGACATCCTTATCTTTTCCTTGGGGCAATTCTTCTTCAGTAATTTAATTGCTCATGCTGAATTATGGGATGCCGTAGGGTAGTACAGATCATAGAACAGATTCAGCAGATCATCTACATTGCAGTGATTGTGTATGTTTAGTGTGTTAGGTTTGCTATGTTTTCTTGTGTGGAGTTTCTTTTTGTTTTTTCACAGAGATGGGATGGCTTCCGGTGGCTTGGGGCTCCACCCACATCTGCACACCTGTTCCGGATCCCCAGCGATCACCACCAGCATTTAAGCACTGTAGGGAGGTTTCTTTGGCACCAGAGTATTCTCGCAGCTTATGCATGCCTCCTCGAGCCCCAGCGCTTCCGCCCCTTCTCTGCTACACGGACAGACTCTCTTCCGGGATTGCTCATCCAGCGCTTCCGCCCCATCTACACAGATTCCTTTCTCACCCTCGGATGAGCTTCCCCTCTCAGACTCAATAAAAGCCTTTAAATTTTCCTCTCGCCTCCAGGTGTCCTTTTCGCTTTATTTGGGCTTTCAGAACGAATGAAGGACAAGACTCATCTTGAATCACAACACCACCCCCATTCGCGTGCTGATCAACTCGGGGGCCGATGATAACATCATCCACGAAGGAGTGAGTAGAGAACTAAAGTTACCTCCTGAACCTTTTGCCTCCCCTAAAAAAGTTTATGCTCTGGATGGTCACCTTATTTCTCTGGATACCCACCAAACAGCTCCTGTCACCCTCATGATCTCCAGGAATCACCGAAAGACCATTCAGCTATTCGTTATCTGTTTGCCTACCTCCCCACTCAGCCTCAGAAATCCCTGGCTCCAGAAATTTAACCCCCACCTTGGCTGGAGGAACACTGCGATCACCAGCTGGAGCCTTCACTTCCACTCACAATGTCTCCTGTCGGCCCTCCCCCCCTCAGGTGGTCCCAACCCACCACCGGTACCTCCTGACCTGTCTAAGATCCCTCTTGCATACCATTACCTCACCCCGGTCTTCAGCAAGGACCAGGCACGATCCTTACCTCCCCACTGCCATTATGACTGTGCCATTGACCCGCTTTCTGGGGCCCCACTACCCTAAAGCCGCTTGTACAACTGTCCCGTCCTGAGAAAGAGGCCATGGAGGTGTACATAAAGGACTCCCTAGCTACTGGACTCATACGACCTTCTTCCTTACCCCTGGGGGCTGTTTTTTCTTTGTGAAGAAGAAGGACTCATCTCTGCATCCCTGCGTAGATTTTAGAGGGCTTAATGCTATCAGGGTGAAGAACAAGTCACCACTCCTTCATCGATCCCTCCTTTGAGCCCCTCTGTCAGGCGAAAATATTTACTAAATTAGATCTACGTAACGCTTACCACCTATGGAATGGATGGAAACGTATGGAAAACTGCCTTCAACACCCCCCTTGGTCACTGAGTATCTGGTCATGCTGTTTGGTCTCACTAATGCCCCAGCCGTATTCCAAACCCTCATGAATGATGTCCTGCGGGACATGCTCAATAAATTCGTGTTTGTTTACCTTGATGATATTCTCGTCTTCTCGTGCTTTCTTCAGGAACATCAGCAGCATGGTTGCCTGGTTCTCCAACCCCTCATAGAGAATCACCTGTTTGTCAAACTGGAAAAATGCGAATTCCACTCCACCTCAGTCAGCTTCCTGGGATACGTTATTGCCAAGTTACAGCTCCAACTAGATCCCACCAAGATCCAAGCTGTCACTGACTGGCCCTATCCCACCATGCGTAAGGAACTACAACGCTTCCTGGGCTTTGTCAATTTTTACCGCAGCTTCATCAGAGACTACAGCAAGGTAGCCAGCCCCCTCACACATCTCACCTACACCCGTTCTCTGTTCAAGTGGACACCAGAGGCTTCCATTGCCTTCTCACAACTCAAGTCTCTTTTTACCAGGGCTCCCTTCCTCAAACACCCAGACCCCACCCTCCAGTTCATTTTGGAAGTGGATGTTTCTGATATGGGGGCCGAGGCTGTCCTTTCCCAATGCTACTCAGAGACCAACAAAGTCCACCCATGTGCCCTCTTCTTCCGCTGTTTTTCCCCAGCTGAGAGGAACTATGACGTGGGAAAGAGAGAGTTGCTGGCCATCGTCTGGGCCCTTCAAGAGTGGAGACACTGGCTGGAGGGTTCCGAGGTCCCATTCATCATTTGGACAGACCACAAGAATCTGGCTTATCTACAGTCTGCTAAATGCCTAAATCCCTGCAAAGCTTGTTGGTCCCTGTTTCTCAGTTGCTTCAACTACTCCTTCTCCTACCACCTAGGTACCCAGAATACCAAACCTGACACTCTCTCTAGTCTCTACCCCCCTCCTCTACTTCTGAGGATCCAGACCCTATCTTTCCCCCTTCCTGCATTGTTGGAGCAGCCTCATGGGAGATTGAGCAAATTGTGCACTGGGCACAGGAGGACCAACCCCGCCCCAAGACCGGACCCGCCAATCGTCCCCTTGTTCCGGCCCGCTCCCAGGTACTCCAGTGGGGGCATTCCTCCAAGCTGTTTTGTCATCCGGGGATAACCCGCACCCTCCTCTTCCTCAAGCAGCACTTCTGGTGGCCTAGTATGGCCAAGGACACTAGTATGTCTGCGCCAGAGGCACTGCCTCCCATCAACCCCTCGCAGGTCTGCTGCACCCCTTACCCATCCCCAGCCACCCCTGGTCCCACAGTTTTGTAAGGCAACTTAGGGTAAGACCCACAGGCCAGCGGTCAGACAGAGCAGGCTAATGAGGACCTGGAGACTGCTCTTCGTTGCATTGCTGCACCTTCCACATGTCCCTCCTCAAGCCAGTGTCCTCCAGTGACGTCAGCCCTCTGGCCGTATACCCCCCCCCAGCCCACCAACAGCCACCCTGCCTTCACAGTATCCAAAATTTTGGATGTCAGGCCCCGAGGACGGGGTTTTCAATACCTAGTGGACTGGGAGGGTTATGGTCCAGAGGAGCGTTCCTGGAACTCATGAAAACTCATTCTGGACGACTCGTTATTGAGCGATTTTTATTTGGAGCACCCGGATAAGCCTGGAAGAATGCCAGAAAGCGTCCATTGAGGGGGAGGTACTGTGGTGATTGCATTCACTAGTGTGTTAGGTTTGCTATGTTTTCTTGTGTGAAGTCTCTTTTTGTTTTTTCAGAGATGGGGCGGCTTCTGGTGGCTTGGGGCTCCACCCACACCTGCACACCTGTTCCGGATCCCCAGCAATCACCACCAGCATTTAAGCACTATGGGGTGGCTTCTTTAGTGCCAGAGTATTTTTGCAGCTTACATGTGCCTCCTCGAGCCCCAGTGCTTCCGCCCCATCTCTGCTACGCGGACACACTCTTTTCCAGGATTGCTCGTCCAGCGCTTCTGCTCCATCTACATAGATTCTTTCCTCACCCCTCCGTGTCCCTGGTTCCCTCCGCTTCCCCTCTCGTACTCAATATAAGCCTTTAAATTTTCCTCTCGCCTCCGGGTGTGCTTTTGGGTTCAACCTCTCGTCTGGTTTCAAACCGTAACACCACAAATACCAAAATACCATAAATTCAATAATTAAATACCTGCTGGGTATCATAACATCCTACATACTCTCTGAGTACGAACAGAAGTGCACCTATTCAGATGCAGACATTATCTTAGTGTTTATTGAGAAGTCTTATGTCAGCATTGTGTAGGTGACACTTTCAAGCCTTGGCTGTCTGTTTTGATTAGGGTTTGCCCATAACTTGTTTCACACTTACTGATCACTAATCATGTCTAATTGAAGTCTGTTTTGTCCATTACTTGACAGCTTGCCAGTTTGTATTAAGCACAAACATTGGGTTTAATTCAACCAGAAAACCTGCACTTACCTCTGACTGTCGATTTTGTGACATTCGTGACAATGATTAATCTGATATGTCATGTGCTACTACTGGTTGGCGTTCTGATCTTAGAAGTCCTTCGCTCCTGCTGATGATGATCCATATGGACCTAAATATACACTCAGAAACTGTGAAGATGACTTTTCACTGCTGGTGATATAAACTCTTTTACTGAAATTGTTTAGGACCACAAGCCATTAAGCCAGGTTTTTGATTTTTTTTTTTTCCCGGTTTCTCATCAGAACCTTTTTCCCTTCTGAGTCTGGTTCCTCTCAAGGTTTCTTCCTCGTACCGAATATGAGTCCATTCAGTCCTGCACATTTTTTTCTCTGTTCCGTGGTAATGTTATGTTCCAGTATTCACTACTTCTGACAAGCATTTGATAAAAAGCTATAATTTCTCACTGTGGTGCCTAAACACTTTTATCTTTCTTTTTATTCTGTTTTTCCTACATCTCCTCCTCTCTTAAGCCCTTTTGTTTGACAGGCTGCAGTGAGAGCAGGCAGCCTGTCAAACCTTTCTTCAGCCCGAGGAATATATTCAGGTAGGCCACTTAATTACCGTCTTATCTTGGAGCATTTATGGGTTCCTCACATACTGACAGTGAAAAGGTCTCTAATTAAGCTATTATTTTTAAGGGTCAGTACCACTTTGAATCACTCAGTCACAGGAGCTGTATGGGTTCAGGGAAGGGGGGGACAGGGGAGTCACATGTAGACCCTGATTACTAAACATACAGTGAAAGCAAGAATGGGCATTTTAAAGCATTAAGCATAAGTACCTGTGAAGCAAACTGATCCTGAACATTGACCATAGAGTCAGCTAAGATCCTACATGTAAATACAAGTTGGCAAGCGCATGTGTAGTCACTCAAATGCAATGAAGGTTTTGTAATTCTGTCACATCAATGTTTTCTGTTACATTACTATTTCATGTATAAATATAAAAATGCTTTTCATTAAGCTGTTAGTCTGCTTTGCTAACCCCCCCAACCCCCTAGGTACTGCAGCTCACCAGACCACCAGCGCAGAAACACACTGCCAGCAACCCACATTACTATTAATTATGAACAGCAGCAATGGTTCTATTACATGCCTCTCACCACAGACAGTGAGAGACAAGGTTGGCCTTTGACAGCAGTGACAACTAGTGGAGCTTGAACCCCCGACCTTCAGATCAGTAAGCCACCACTGTCCCAAAAGGAAAATCACATCAGGCTAAATGGCTGTTTCTAAATTGTCCCTGGGTGTGAATGGGAGTCTGAATGTGTATGTGGGCAGTGGTGACTCAGTGGTCAAGGTTAGTGAACCAAAGGTAAGGGGTTCACTTGCCAACTTGTACTCTCTTCATTTTCTTCATCTTCAAAAGATAATTCTAAAAGTGATGTGATAGACAGGATTATTGTTTAGTGATGTGTTAAGCAATCCGGAAGTGATTAGTATCAATCAATCCACAGAACAATAGCAACACACAGTATGCTATTTCCTTTTCGTTTCATATGCACCAATTATTTCAAAAGCAAATCATTGTGAATTAGCACTGAGACACATCATTTTGCTTATAAGTTCTTGTGCAATTTACTTTATAACATCTCAAGCAAGTATTTAGACCTGACAGTATGTGCATACAATCCATAATTATCGGTATAGAAAGGAATATGCAGAGTTTGTGCACAATGTGCTAGTTTAGTAGCTAGGCTTACCTGTCTTTCAAAGATTAACTAATCCAATACAGGGGGGGGGGTGTTCTGGCCACCAACATCAACAGAGATTAATTTCTGGACTTATGAGGCATCAACAGCACCACAAACAAAAAACAGAGAATGGTATGGAAGGAGTAGTATTGCCCCTTTGTGTGTGTGTGTGTGTGTGTGTGTGGGTGGGTGTTTCCCAGTAACCCTAACCCTAATATTCCATACATTGTTACTTGATGAGTACTTTTGAGTTTCATCATACTTCTTTTACAATATGGACACAATTGTTGTATCTCACTTCTATAAAGTACACAATACAAGGGAAGATCCATTAATTTAATAAGGACCTGGAAACCTTTATATAAATTAAAGGTAGTGGCGGTGTAAATATTCAGAAATTTCACATTCACCCTACTTCTCTGTTTTTATCAGTGACGGTGTATGGATCAAGAAGTTTCTCTCTGCCAACAACCAGTTTATCATGATATCCATTTAATGCAACTTTATCCAAGTTTGTTCATATATTTTGAATTCATTGCTGGTTTTTCACACCAGTCCACTGTTGTGTTCCATTGTTTTTTCTTCTCTTTTTCCCACCAGTTGAAAATGCAAATCGAAAAAAACAACATGAAATGGGCTAACAATATCTCATGTTTGTGATTGTGAACAATAGATTCACTTGTTATTTTGTATTAGTGTTTTACTGGGAAGGTGTCCTGCTGAGACGTTAGGTCCCATACGCACCTTACTCTTTTGGTGTTTTGTTGTGTATTCATGTCATTATTTCATTTATTTTATATTATTCTGGGGTCATTCCATGGTAGCTCAACCATTAGTCCCATATTGATTGTCACAGAAATTGCAGGGGGGAAAATCCTATTTAGAAATTTTTATGTGAAGAATGCTATTCCAAAATTTCCAGTAAAAATTGAAAGGGGTTCCAAGGTTATGGTTCTTGCAATTTGGACTTTCCTCCCATTTTGGACTTCTTGGATGAAGATATTTACTCATTTAATGTAGTCACTGAAGTTATTACAGACAGCACTTTATAGAGTGAAGTCTTAATCACCTGGACCAATTTCTTGGATGCATTTCTGACACATGATGTATCAAACCATAATGCATACAGTGCCTTGCAAATGTATTCACCCCCTTGGCATTTTTCATGTTTTTGTTGCCTCACAACCCGGAATTAAAATGCAAGGTTTGCATTAATTAATTTATAGAACATGCCTGCTTTGAAGATGTGATTTTTTTTTTTTTTATTGTGAAGCAAACAACAAATAGGACAAAATAACAAAAAAATTCAGCATGCATAATTATTCACCCCCCTAAAGTCAGGACTTTGTAGAGACTTTTGTGGCAATTACAGCTGCAAGTCACTTTGGATGTGTCTCTATGAGTTTGCCACATCCTGCCACTGGGATTTTTAACCATTCCTAAAGGCAAAACTGCTCCAGCTTCTTCATGTTGGATGGTTTCTGCTTGTGAACAGAAATTGTCTCCCTTTAAACCACTCGAGTGTTGCTTTAGCAATATGTTTCTGGTCATTGTCCTGCTGAAAGATGAACCTCTGTCCCAGGTTTTGCTCAAGAATATCCCTGTATTTAGCACCATCCATCTTTCCCACAACTTTATGAAAAACATTCCCACAACATGATGCTGCCACCATGTTTCACTGTGGGAATGGTGTTCTTGGGGTGATGGGATGTGTTTGGTTTGAGCCAGACATAACGTTTTCCTTGGTGGCCGAAAAGTAAAATTTGACCAGTGCACCATCCTCCATACATTTGGGGAGTTGCCCACATGCCTTTTGGCAAACTCAAAACATGCCTTCTTATTTTTACCACTAAGTAAGTTTTTTTTTCTGTCCACTCTTCCATAAAGCCCAGCTCTATGAAGTGTAGGGCTTATTGTGGGCCCATGCACAGATACATCAGTCTCTGCAGTGGAACTCTGCAGCTCCTACAAAGTTACCTTTGGTCTCCGTGCTGCCTCTTTGATTAATGCCCTCCTTGCTCCTTGCTGAGTTTTGGTGGGCAGCCTCTCTTGGGAGGTTTGTCATGGTAACATGTTCTTTCCATTTGACAATAATGGATTTGATGAAGCTCCAGGGGATCATCAAAGATTTGGATATTTTTTATAACCCAACCCTGACTTGTACTTCTCAACAACTTTGACCCTGACTTGTATGGAGGGCCTCTCAGAAAAGGTGTGTTTATACTCACAGATCATGTGACACTTAGATTGCACACAGGTGGACTTCATTTCACTAGTTATGTGACTTCTGACGATAATTGGGTGCACCAGAACTTTTGAGGGGCTTCATAGCAAAGGGGGTGAATGCATATGCACATTTTTTTTAATTATTTTTTAGATATTTTTCTCATTTCTCATTTAAAAAACATTTAAATTACAGGTTGTAATGTAAGAAAATAAGTAAAAAGCCAAGGGGGAAGAATACTTTTGCAAGGCACTGTACATTATACACTGTATATCAGTGGAATTGTGTTTGACATGATAAGAAGGATGATATAATAATATAAAAATAATAATATAAAAATAATATAACAATGCATAAGAAATAACATGTCATTTGGGACCAGAATGTGTACAGAGGTATAATGATTCATGAGAAGTTTTTCAATGAATACAACTTTTTCCATTTCCAAAAAATCTGACAAAATAAGTTGACTTGAGGCATTAAGATTTTCATTACATATAGCCAACAGAAGTATCATTATATATTGAAAATATCACAAGAGAAACTAGCTACTAACATTCTAAAGAGGTTCGGAGCAGTTATCTGAAGCGAGTAGACATTTTGTCCCAGTTTCTGAGTGCTGATGAATGCTACAATCCACATTATATAACCTATATAAAAAGAATCAAGTGAAATATTATGTTTCTACACATCCATGCACCCATTTTATCGTCCAAGTGTGGATAATCATTTTCCAGAAATGAAATTTTAAGTTTTTGAAATTCCATAACCTTACAATAAAGCATCTAAAATCAACTGTATAACTGCAGACTCTCATTCATTCATTCATTTTCTAAGCCGCTTTAATCCAAATTAGGGTCGCGGGGATGCTGGTGCCTACCTCAGCTGACTCTGGACAAGGGCGGGGTACACCCTGAACAGCTTGCCAGGTCATCGCAGGGCCAACCACATATACAACTATTCATAATCACACCTAGGGGTGATCTGAACCCAGTTAGCCAGTTAGCATACTGTGCATGTTTTTGGACTGTGAGAGTACCGGAGTACCCGGAGGAAACGCAAGCATGGGGAAAATGCAAGCATGGGGACTTCACACAGAAATGTGCCACCCTACTGAATGTTGTTTTTGCTGTGAGGCAGATGTGCTAACCACTTACTGAATGCTTAACCACTTACTAATGAATGGGTGCCACCCTAATGAATGTTCTGAAAGCCAAAATTAGCTGAAGTACCAAATTTTAGACTTCCATGTTGTCTAGATTTAAAATTATGGTTTATTAAAAAACATTTCTAATCAATATCATCGTCCCCGAATTCTAAAAGGGGAGGAAGAAAGAATCTTAACTTTGGAACCACATGGAAATTTCACTGAAAATTGTATTCTACACATACATGCAGTGGGTCTATATATGAAATTTTGAGATGGTCAATGAATGATGTAGGCCAAAAAAGCTGTTAAAGTAAAATAAAAAAATACAAAGGAGATAATAAAATGTAATAGCTAGTATATCTACCTATATGAAATACATTCTGCCTCTTCCTGTGGCAATACTGAGTTCTTCAACTCTGTCACACACAACCATTCCCATTTACCCTTAGGGACAATTTGAGATATTCAGTTAAACTGCGAGAGGAAACCAGAGTACCCCGAGGAAACCTACACAAGCACAGAGAGAGCATGAAAACTCCACTCAGAAAAATCCTCACTGAGCCAGAACCCAAAACCAGAACCTTCTTTCTTTAAGGCGTTTGTGCAAATAACCACACCACCACTGACTTTTTAAAAAAGAAAAAAAAATGAAGAAAAAAGATAAAGCACTAATATCTTTAAGTGAGTGTGTGTGTGTGTGTGTGTGTGTGTGTGTGTGTGTGTGTGTGTGTGTGTGTGTGTGTGTGTGTGTGTGT
>JBCNYG010098878.1:0-16109 GCA_039654305.1 Porochilus rendahli | reverse complement strand
ACACACACACACACACACACACACACACACACACACACACACACACACACACACACACACACAAACACAAACACACAGAGAATTAGAGAATGAGAGTGAGTAAATTTGTTTAAGCTTTGAAGGAACTAGATTTAGAATTTAGGGAATGACCTATTAGGAAGTAGATTTAGGGAACACGTCTGAGGGATTTTTTAGGGGATGAACCTTAAGGAACTACATTAAAAGAACTAGATTAAGAGAATAAGCCTATAACTACCAGGATTTAGGAAACTAGACCTAGAGAATAAACCTTTGAGAACAAGATATAGGGAACAAACCTTAGGAAATTAAACTTAAAAAACTGGACTCAGGGAACAATGAGTGGGGATCCAGATTTAGAAAACCAGCCTTATGGAACTAGATTTAAGGAACCAAATTCATGGAACAAACCTGAAGGATTTGTTTTAGGGTATGAGCTATAGGAAGCTAGTTTTAGGGAGGTAGATTTAGGGAATAAAAAACAGGATTAAGGAACCAGATTTTCTGAAGGATCCTTAGGAAGCTAAATTCAGGGAATGAGCCTTAGGGAATAAAGCTTTGAGAACTAGACTTGGGGAATAAGTCTTAGAGAACTACATTTAGGGAATGAGCTTTAGAAAACTAGATTAAGGGAACAAGCCTAAGGGAATTTTCTATAGAGGATGGGTCTTTGGTAACTATATTTATGGAATGAGCCTAAGGTAAGTTGATTTAGGGAATAGGCAACAATATTAAGGCAACATGATTTAGGGAATAAGTCAAAGGGATTTGTTTTAGGGTATGAGACTTAAGAAACTAGATTTAGCTTAAGGGAACTAAATACTTCTTAGGGAAGTCAATTTAGGGACCAAGCCTTACAGAACTTTATTTAGTGAATGGACCCTAAGGAAAGTTAGTTTAGGGAACAATCCCTTGGGAACTTGATTTAGGGAACAAGCCATAGGGAACTATATTTATGAAATGGGCCTCAAGGAGCTGCATTTAGGGAACTAAATTTAAAGAATGAGCTATAGAGAATTAAATTTTTTGGAACTAGATTTAGGAAATTAATCTGAAGGATTTGTTTTGGGGATTTGCCTTAGGAAGCTATTATTAAGGGTATGAGCTTTAGGAAACTATATATAAACTATAGATACTAATTCTTATGAAAGTGAATGATTAAGGAACCAGATTTAGTAAAGAAGCCTTAGGTTATGGGCCTTAGGGGACTCCATTTAGGGAATAAGCCTTAGGGAACTAGATTTACAGTAGAGAACTAGATTAGGGAATATGTCTTAAGGAACTACTTTAGGGAACAAACCTTTGGGAATTAGATTTAAGGAATGAGCCTTAGGGAACTTGATTTAGGGAACAAGCCTAATGAAATTAGATTTAGGAAACAAGCCTTGGGAATCTAGATTTAGGAAACAAGGCTGGGGAAATTTGTTTTAGAATACAGGTCTTTTGCAGCTAGAGTTAGGGAACAAACCTTAAGGAATTAGATTTAGGGAATGAGCCTTAAGGAACTAGATTCATGAAACACGCCATAGGAACTACATTTAGGAAATGAGCCTTAGGATACTAGATTTAGGGAATAAAGCAGAGGGAATTTGTTTTAGAGTACAGGTCTTTGGGAGCTAGATTTCGGGAATGAGCCTAAGGAATTTGTTCTAGGGAATGTGCCTTGGGCAACTAGATTCAGAGAACCAACATCAAGAAAATAAATGTAGAGATTGAGTGTTAGCAAAATTAGTCCTAATACTGAAACACCAATCCCTAGTTGTAAATGCCCCAGTAAGAGTGTTTGTTGTGAGATGTTTGGTCACTGATCACATTCCCCTCACCCCCTCATTAAGTGGACTTTTACTAGTGCCTAACGAGGGAGGATGAGATAATTAATCCCTAAAGGGGGCTTCGCTCAGCTGAAAGTCCATTAAAGCCAACATTCTTACAGAAGCCCTGCTGAACCCACACCACACCCATAAACATGCTGATCGCTATGCAAATCATTACGGCATCAGCTCGCAGAGATTGGCAGTAAATGTTTTTTATGCAAATGACTGCTGTGTAGTGCATTGTGGGTACAGAGTAGGAAGGATTAAGATCTTATCTCAGGTTATTTTTCACATTGTTTCAGTTCAAACAACTTGATTATGAAGAGAGATAACATGATTCCATTCACACAGAACATTACCATCATATGGTTACACAGAACAAAGGAAGTGTGTGTGTGAGAGAGAAAGAGAGAGAGAATTACGAGTGTTATATATTTGTTCTATCCAGATAGAGGTGTATGTACATTTATATAAGGCACAGTGCAGTGAGAACACACACATACACACACCTTAAGATCAGTAGGTGGTGCATTGTGTACGTATTCCAATGCGGCATATGGAAAGTGTGTGTAGGCGAAGATTTATACCTGAAAGTGAATATAAAACACACTGGGGAATCAGTGGACAATGTTTGTGTGTGTGTGTGTGGCTGAGCGTGCATGCATGTGAGTGCATTCCTTATGCATCACCTTCGCAGTTTTTGCATAAGGAATTTAGGAGTTTATTATCCTACAACTAAACGCTACTTAAAAATAAAATATTAATTATGTGCTTTATAAAATAATTTCTCAACTATATCCTGATCCCTACACCCTAAACCTTAAACCCTAATCCTCAATCAAACATCATCAAGTGTAATAAAGATAAAAGTACATATCACCAGCATGATATTAGTACTTTAAAATATAATAGAATAAGAAATGAAATTTCTTATACTAGGTATTAAAGTTCAAATTAAAAATAAAATAAAGGTTTTAAATAAACATGACTGGGGTCTGAACAGTGCTCTGTAACAACTGAAATTTGGAATTACCACAGAGGACATACACACACACACACACAGTGAGATGTAGTAATATATCTGTTATTTGAATATCTCTGTTGCAGGTTCTACAGTTCAGTGAAGTATTTGTGTAGCTGCACAGTTCTAAAGAATTAAAAAACACCTCTGACAGTGAACAGGCAAGTGTGGAGCAGGTTAGTGTGTGTGCATGCGCGTATGTGTCCAGCTCAGATGGCCATGTTGATAGTGATAAAGGTGCACTCAGTGGGTGTGTGTGTGGGCGGGAAGCATGTTGTGACTCCCCTTGTGAGTTTGTGTGTGTGTGTATTGCTGTTCCATGTAAACAGGTGATAAACACTGATCTGTTCTAAATAAAAAGCATGGACTCCAGCCAAGAACTTCCCCTTATTTTGTGTATGTCAGTGTTTGTGTAAGGTCATGATTCTTTTTTATATATATATATATATATATATATTTTTTTTTTTATTTATTTATTTATTTATTTATTTATTTATATTTAAAAAAAAAAAAGGTCATGATTCTGAGTCATTCCTGAGAGTTCAGGCTGAGGTGTGAACAGTGTGTAATCTGGAAAGAGAAGGAGATCTGGAATCTCTAATGGATCATTTGGTTTGTGCTTTTAAAAATATGAACCCTAGAAGGTTCTGTACAGAATAGTACAACAGACAACCAGGTAACAACCGGAACATTTCAGAATCTGTATATTTCACATCCTGTATACATACAAAACAACATGTTCCCTCTGAAGAACCCCAGAGGAACCTGCACATTTATACCAAGAGAGTTTATTCTATGCTTAATCCAAGAGTTTATCCCAAGTATACTCAATCCTGAGTGCATTTTATACTGAGTGAAATTAATCCCAAGCAATTCCCAATAACTCTTACTCCTGTGTACAATTAATGCTTAATACACTTAATCCCAAATGCATTTATTCCCAAGGATGTTTAGTGTAAAGGATTGCCTTTACACTAAGCGAATTCTAGTTTTATTTTTCTTTTTTGTGCTAGTGCTTTTATACTGATGTATTGTTCCTAAATGTGTTTATACTGTAGAAGCTGTGTGATATTTATGCTGATGCTGAAATTCTTTGTCAGATGAATTGTACAGACCAGGATGTGCCATTTTGTAAACCAATCCTTTTTTCAGTCTCCATCCTCCTCCTCTCTCTCTCTCTCTCTCTCTCTCTCTCTCTCTCTCTCTCTCTCTCTCTCTCTCTCTCTCTCTCTCTGTCCTCCACGACCAAACAGTGTTAATCTTCCTGTTTCGAAGCAGGGTTTTATTTCCCTCCAATCCTGAAGAGAATTTCATTAAATGAATTTGATAATGAATTTTGATAAATTTGCTTGAAATCCCTCAAGCAGCCGATCGCATGCATCAGTATCATGATAATAAATTGAAACAGGATTGAAAATTCTAAGTTCTGTTTCCCAGAATGCACCACTTGTCTGTGGTTAATGCGGCGGCTCTTTAGCTCTGTCTGAAAATCAATACAGAGGAGTTGTTATATGTGCTAACCTCCCTGCTAGCTCATCCGCATTAGTGCCATGCTAATCTCATTAGCTTTTATATTACTGAACCCTGCAGGATCCACGGAGTACCTCTCTTCAATCACTGCAGTGAGTTTATAAGAGCTTTTTTGTTGCATTTGCACTAAATTTAAAAGGTGGGACTGGGTTGCCAAGTGCTGCCCCTTATGCTAGCACTTGGGCCTAAAACAGAACCATGGGGAGCACCAAACATTTGCTTATATCTACAAACTAAAAAAGATCAATTAAAAAGACCTAAACTAGCAGAAGACAATTCCCTTAACTCCAACATTTTATACTCTATCAAGGAGAACAGTATGGTCAACACTGTCAAAAGCTGCATTTATGTCAATTAACACTAGTACTGAGACACAGCCCTGATCAGAGGTCAAAGTGGTAATTAATTGAACACCTTAACCAGTGCCGTGTTCTGATGAGGCCTGAATCCTGACTGGTATGTTTCATGAATGTTATTCCTACATAAATTTGTATGAATGCTATATGTGAAGCTAACATCACAGCACCTGGACATCCAGCAGTTCTGAGACCATAACATGCTGGACTGGACCCAGAGTGTATCACTGCATCAGACATCGCCTTTGCTAATTTACAGTGTAACTAAGATCCTAATATTACCTGCTTGTACTGTACACTTAATATAAATGATGGCAGAGGAAGTAACCTTTGTCTTCAAGATTCTTTCCATATACTCTCATTGGCTATACAATGCAATAATAGAAACCTGGTGGGTTGCAACTCCTCAACCAAGATTTGTACAATGGCTGTTGGCTAACATGGAGCTAATCTGCCCTTTGACAGGTTTTATATTTCATCCTGTCGTGGGTTGTGTCACTGTCCTTACCAGCTCAAAGCGGATGGGGGAGTCGGTTTAGTTGCTGACCACCTGACCATGCATCAGGTTGTACTGTTATACAAAACTTTTACACTAAAGTATATGTTTGTTGACATCCTTAAGTGTGATAGTTACATGGACTCCAGTCAGGAGTTGACAGGACTGATGGAGTATAAAGTGATGGAACTTACCTTGGCTCATTTGTGGTTGTCGTAGTAGTAGGTGAAAGGACTACACAACCTGTACTCAACAGTCTAAACATGTTTTACATTTGGAATGTTTGTAATATGTTAGTCAAATATTTATTGAAATTATTTTAGACAGATCTGATTTACTGTTTTTTGACATTAGACACAAGTTAGAAGCATTTTATGTAAAATGTGTAACTCTGGTGCAATAGGAGAAAACAAATAAATTCAAATAAAAAATTACAACAATGGCACAACATTACTGAATAAAAAGTTTAAAGTTTAATTCTATAATGCTGAGACAGGCAAGAAACTTTTGGCAAACAGCTGGAAAACAGGAAGTACGGAGAGGAGCAGGAAGTGTTTTTATTTATCTGTCTTGCTATGTAATGTTACTGGGTATGTTGCAGGTCACCTGATCTTTAAAGGGTACCCGTACTCGTCATCCTTACAACATGATTTGATTTTTGAGAAAATCCTGAACCAATACAGAACATCCATTTTCTCTGGAAGTGACGTGAACTCATTGGGCTGGGTTTTCCAGCCCAAGTAAACAAGCAGAGAGTAATATTTCAGGTGTAAATCTCCCCACATACTAAAGCCTTTTACCTTTTACTGGTTCATTTTGATGAGGTACTGCACCTGTCATCCATTTAATTTTTATGAATGAATTCCTTAGGAACACTGTTCAGTTTTAAATGCTTGGTCTTCATGCCAAGTATTTCTGCCTGGAGTTCACTCCGATAGAAGGATGCAACATGTTGCTGCGCATACCTAGTAGTAATAGTAGTGTGGCAGCACTTGTCTGTACTTCACAAGAAGCAAGGAATGACGGTGAAATGACGAACCACTGATTTTTATATATGTTAAAGAGCTAGTAATAGAAATTCACCAGAGGTACCCTTTAAAGTAAAAGAACATCAAAGCTTTATCATTTAATTAAGATGATGGCATATCCTGTATAGCTTCTGCAGCCGAGTGCTACATCCAGTGTTTATCTTTAGATCGGTGGTTTTACCATGTGGACATGGGTGTGACCTCAGTCTGCTAAACATTTGTGACCCCGCCCAGTAAAGAGACACACCTCAACACTCCATCATTCATTGAGGAGAAAAAATCACTAAGAACAAAGTTTCAGCAGCCAGTGGAACAGTCTTTACTGCAATTACTGTGTTGGATAAGGAATTTGAAAGGGAACATGATGGTCTAATGAGCAGTTTGATGTGATGCATCAGGTGGATGTGATGATGAATGCATGACAACTTAGGTGTGTTAATTACACACAGGAACAGTGAGGTCATGATGAGGTCATGCAGGTCAGCAGGTTAGATAACGGCTTCCAAAACAGCATTTGGGTCCAAATGGCACACCGAATGCATATGTTTGTGTGTGTGTTAGAAAGAGAGGGAAAAATACAGTGGAGACCAATTATTATTCCCCCTACTACACCTGCTACATGCCTGATTACCTTCTAATCTCACTGCACACACACACACACACACACACACACACACACACACACACACTGGTAATTTTCTGTCCTTCGTTCTTCACTTCCTCTCCCCTGTAATTCTTGAGGTCCCGGTAATGAGCAGATTTGGGTTTCTTAAGAGGATTTGAGGACATAATGCTGCAAAAGACTTCAACTCAGCACTCAGTGTGTGTGTGTGTGTGTGTGCGTGTGTGTGTATGTGTGTGTGTGTGTTATTAATTGCTCCTTTTTTAATACTGTTTACACTCCAAATAAAATATTAGTTTTAAATAAGTAAATATCATGCATAATTTATAGCAGTATATGTTCAGAAGTAAAGATAATGTTATTAATAATGCCTTTAATTCTTAGTTCTTTATTCATTAGCAACGCTGGCCAATCATGGGTGTCTATAAACCCATGGAGTTTTGTTACGCTGCTCCTAACTATGTATGTACACTCACTCACTCATAGCCAAGCTGTATTTAGTCACCTCGTTCTGTATCCAATCACATCACAGCTCAGCGATATCCAAACACATTTTCATTCACTTACTAATTTGACAAACTGCTAAATCCTATTTTAGACCATCACAGGGCAACACATATACAACCCATCACACTCACACCTGGAGCAATTTGAAACGGACAATAACTGCTGCAAACCTGAGTCTGATCTCACTGAAACAGAATAATTAACATTAATGTGGATTTGTCTCTCAGGAGCAGATCCAATCACACTGCTTATATTTAATGATTGGATCTGATTGGCTGTGTCTCTCTGTGGTTGGATTACAACACTTTTCTGCAGATAAAGAGAAGAGAACCATGTGTTAAATGTAAAAGAATGGATGGTGTCTGAGTCATAGGGCTAACTTAGATGATTTTATCAGTTTTTTTAATCAATTTGAGTTTTCTGATCTTGCCAGGTTTTTATATAATCAGATATTCTTTTCTATTTGGTGTAGATCAGATCCATCCTGTCTCCCTGGATCAGTTATCAGACTGGATCTGTCTTTGAGTAAGAAATAACAGATTGGTATCATTTCTTTATCACATCAGTTCTGTCTTTCTGGATAAGATTGGATTGATTTCCTCTGTCTGAATTGGACCAGGATAAATTTTGTCTCTCTGAAAAAACTAGCTGGCAAAACAAGAAAACAGGAAACAAAAGCCATGATCCATAACAAACTGTACCATGAAACAATTCCCCACAAAGTGCTAACAGCAACAGAGTCCTTATATGGTGCAATGATCAAGTGACAAAATTCATATTACTGGGAGTGGTGTAGGGGTTGCTGTGAAAGGTAATGACAGCCCAGATGGCAGCAGAAACAGGCTGTAGTTGTGACAATGTTGAATATGTGAACAAAAGAAATTGATTATCATTTGCTGATATTTCATAGACAATCAATCTTATATGGACTGAACCTGAAGTTCTTTTCAGCAATTTTCATGATTCCATTTAGTAAGACACTGGTACAGCAGAGTACCTCTGGTTATCTTTGTTTATACACTTAAGCGGGTTCCTGCCAGTTCATGCTTTGTTTATCATTATTATAATCATGCCTTATTGTAGTGCCATGGGCTGCAATAATCGGACTGGATCAGGTAAATCTGTTGTTTAAATCTGTTGTTTATCTGTTTCTTAATGAAGAAAGCAAAAGAAAAGAATGGGCTATTTGTGTAAAGCAAGCTGTAGGAAGACTGGAAGCTGGACGTGTATTCCTACCTTTGTTCTGGTCATTTCATGGAGGAATTATTTTTCCACAGTCCCAGCATTGTGAAAACTTGGGGATGTGTCTGGGGCAGAATAGGCTGAGGAAGGATTCTGTACCGACAGTATTCACACTTGACTGTGTTATCTGGTGTCAGTACTAGTCCAGTCTGAACTAACAGTGATAAGGCTTAAAGCTGTTGGAGAATTTAGCTTATTTTATTTCTCTTATTTATTTTACACTCCATTTGGTGTGTGTTTGTGCTGAGTCTGATTCTATCAATGCAGTGTTTACATGACAGCTGTAAGTGCTAATGTTATATGTGCTAATGCTCGATCAATGTTTCTCAGTAAGGTAGATAATAACATGCCTAATTTCACGTTATAGTGGAGCTATAAAACCATGAGCTTGAACCTGTTGTTGCGTCCGTGCTTACACAACCCCTCATATATACGCCACAAAGGCCATGCACTTGCTTAGGCAGTGGGTTTTTCTTCTTGAGGAAAAATACGTTTTGGAATTCTATTATAATTCTATAATGAAGATCATAAAGTAATTTTACGGCTGTTTCCTTTCCTGAAATAAATGCAAACATTTTTGGAGCTTCAGTTTTAGGCAGCACCTTAAAATTTTTATTATTCTTAATTTAGAGAGAAAAGCAGGATGAATTTACCAACTAAAAAATCCTGCCGCTCTGAACAGATGGCAGCTGATGAGTATAAACTGAACTTTTTTTTAGCTGTGGAAGTTATAACCTGTCCATGTACTTAACTTTCCTTTAACTTGTTGTACTTCAGTGAGGCTGGAACAGGAACTGAGAATACTTTTTCCCTCTAAACATAAAATAGTAAATGTGAAATAATGCATGTTAATATCCTACTGTACTGAGATCCACACTCATCCCAAAGTAACTGTGCTCCTAGGAGAGACAATATGTCACAATATGTTAAACCTGAAGTGCTTCAGGTGTGGTTTGGCCAAAATGACATCAAATCATAACATAATTCAAACAGGATTAAGAATGAAGAGGGACAATAATTAAATACAACTTATTACGATATTAAGAACATGCAACCATAGACTGCTGTTCATATTTTTTTCTAAAACAAAGTCACATTAGTCTGAAGTGATTAAAGCTTTCTATAGAGGCATCGACTCTAGATAAATTACAGATTAGATCTGCTTCTCTGGCTATGAGAGAGTGAGCCGTTTATTTCACAAGCACAGATAATTAAACAGACTAATTTTCTGGAGTTTCTGTCCTGAGTTTGAAACTCTCCTCATTCTTTTGTTTTTGTTGACCAATCTTTATTTTCTCAGGCCTCCAGACCCCTTCATATCCTTTCATTACAGGGTAAACCTGTGATTTCTTTATCTGGTTGATTCTACAGCCTATACTCATAGTTTATAAGCAACAAGGGTGTCTGTCTGTGCAGGTTAGGAATGGCAGGCAACCAGTGGAAAAGAGATAGACAGGTAGAGTGTGAGAGAGAACATTAATGAACACAAATTACACTTTTCATGAGCCATTCACCTGACAACCTATTACACTCTCCTTTGCTTGTGTGTTTGTTTTTGATGTTAAATTAATTTTTTTATTAAGTAATATAATAAAATCACTGATAAGTGAATTCTACTCTCTATCTTGCTTCATGGAAATAATAACTTTAAAAACTTAAGCTAACATCAGCAGAATGCCTAAGTAGTTAGTTAGCTAAGCAAAACTAAAGCACTACTGTGCAATCAAGTCTGTTTTTTTTAATCAGTGATTGAATCAGGTGAAAGGTAGTCCTGCACCCACACTGGCCCCTTGTGGGTAAGATTATTATACTGGTGATGTTAGACCTGGTGGTAATCTATGCAGGTAGACCCAAAAGCAGGACAGACACTGACTTGGTACGATGAGGGAGTGATCCCGTTTATTAGGAGCAAAGGTAGCAAGGGTATAAGGTACTATGAAGCAGGGCTGGATCGAAAACGAGGCAGTGTAAAGCATGAGAGCTCTATGACGGCACAAGACGATCTGGCAAGGGAACGAGGGAGTACGCCGGCCTTATATACAATGGCGCTGATGAGGAGCAGGTGGAGCTGATTGGGGTGGAGCCGGTGCTTAATTATCATGCAGGAGTGGCTTAGGATAGCTGGACAGAAAAAAAAGAGCAAGATAAACAGGGACAGGTTCATCGTTCCCGGGGGGTTCTAACAAGAAGAGTAGTTAATCTGTCTTTCTCTAATGTTTTTGTTTGTTCCTTGATTGGATTTGATTTGTCTTACAGTCTCACGGACAGCTACAAAACCTGTCAAGGCGTTTATAAATGTATCTTCTAGCAGCTCTATGTGGACTGCTCTCGAGGAAAGACAGGTGAATGAGTCCATATCTCTTCTGGTCTTTACAACCATGCTTTGTGTGGAATGGTCCAAAGCAATCCATCCCACAGTATTAGAATGGTGGTGAAGGGTTGACATGACTAGTCCAGGTCTTCCATTTTCTGTGTTTCTGTTGGCCTGGGGGCTCTTCTGCACACAACATATTGCTTTATGTGGTTTGCCATAACTTTGCTACCACCAACAATTTCACGAGCACAAAGCTAGCCTTTCTTCGGTCCTCTACATTTAGGGGTTCAGTTGTTTTGACTCTCTTTGCCAGTTGCTGTATCCTTGCCACAACTTTAAAGGCTGTACTCCATTTTGAGAATCATTCAAGTCTCTTCAAGAATTCATTGTCTTTCACAACCTTTATTTGTAGTGCTTGTGATGTCCTGACCTTCAGTTGATTCTGGTGTTACAATCTCTCGTTCCCAAAGTAATTTCGGTCCAGTCAGCCAGTTTGAATTAACCAACTCTAACACTTTGAGGCCTCTTGAGGCATGATCCATATCAATGTAGTGCCATCCATTAAGACACCTCCCATAAACTTAGTATAGTCAATTGGAATTCTTCTCAAACTTTATTTTCAATTGATTAAGTCACACAAGCACCAATTGTTTTGTGTGTCTTTAAGGGAAGTGGCATTTCCAGGTGCCCATCTGAATCATGACATATTGCCTCATTTAGTACCTTCATGAACTGTATATCATCTTGTGATATGTTCTTTTCTCTAGGATTGGTATCCTTGAAATCCAATTCAAGGGCTTTGATGACAGTAGCTGGTGTCAGTGGAGGAAGTTGTCTCACAGATACACAATAACACAGACCTGTCACCCCTGATGACTTTGCTACTCCCCTATTCAAGGAGAATGGAATCTCTGGTATAGGCTGGTGGCAAGTTAATGAAGCTTTGCGAGGAAAGTCCTCGAAGTCTAAGATCATTTACTCTTTCACTCTGAACAATGGCATGTTTTCCCATCAAAGCGGTTAACTTAAATTTGACTGTTGCTCTAAGCCCCCCTCCCATTTTCTCACAAAATCTCACCATCTCAATTTCAGCCTTCTTTGCAGCAAGCTGTGCAGCACAGTCTTTTAACTGTAATAATATGCTGTTCTGATGGACAGCTTGAATAATGACTACATTCAGTAGATTTAGAGGCTGTTGACTTCGCAAATATAGATTGGGCATTTTCTCTGTCAAGCACCATATAAAGTCTGGCATGTTCTGCCTTAGTATTAAACTCCTCTTGACCAACCTCACTCATGTGTAGCCCATTAGGTCTGTAGTTATTCAATTCAATTCAAATCAACTCAATTTTAATTTGTCACATACAAAATCATGCACAGTACAATATGTAGTGACATGCTTGTTATGACTGTCCTAAAAATTTTGGAATAAAAACTATCAATATCAGACAAAGAAGAACAATAACAATAACTGTAACTATTTAAGAGACATTTTAGTTAAAGTCTATTAAAATGTAAAAATATAAAAAATATAAAATAAAATAAAAAGAAAGTATATATAAAATATAAAATAAAAATATATAAAATAAAATAGAAATAAAATATAGCATACAAAAGTATATATAAAAAGAACTATGAATGCAGAATAAATGCAATAAGATGAAATATAAATGCAAATATAGACAGAAATATAAAAACAGTGACAAAACCGAACAGCCTACAGTAAAAAGCTCCTCCTCATTTACTCTGTGTTTTTTTTTCAAAGAACAGAAACATTTCCCTGACCGCAACAGAGAGAAGAGTTCATTGTTGGGATGGCTGAGGTCTTTCGTTATCTTCCTTGCCTTAGTCCAGCAACGCTTGTTGTATATAGTGTTCATGTCAGAAAGCTCGATACAAATGGTATGCTCTGCTGATCGCACCACCCTCTGGAGAGCTTGCTTCAATGGTGCAGATGTAAAAAGCCCTTAGCATCCTTGAGGGCAGTTTAAAGTCTTTCAGGCATCTGAGATGAAAAAGACGCTGTCGAGCCTTCTTCATCAGGGTGTTAACATGACAGGACTATGTCAGGTCCTGCGTAATGTAAAAACCTAGGTACTGGAAACTGTCTACTCTCTCAACTGGGGTCTCATTGATAGTCTGGGGCTGTTAATTCCTCTCCTGCTTTGTGCTGAAGTCCACTATCAGCTCCTTAGTCTTGCTAACATTCAGGAGGAGGTTGTTGTCCTGGCACCATAATTCCAGGTTTGTAACCTCCTCTAGGTAGGCCATCTCTTCATTGTTAGAGATGAGGCCCACCACCATAGTGTATCCCACAAACTTGATGATGTTGGTGGAGCTGGAAGTGGCTACACAGTCGTAGGTGTATAACGAATAGAGCAGGGGGCTCAGAACACATCGCTGTGGGGCTCCAGTGCTGAGGGTTAGTGAGGGTGAGACATGGTTGCCCAACCGTACCACCTGTGGTCTGTTTGTCAGGAAGCGACACAGGGATGGGCTGAGGCCAGTATCTCCAACTTAGTGGTGTGTATGGTAGGGACTATGGTGTAAATGCTAAACTGTAGTCCACAAACAACATTTTCACATAATTTCCCTTTCCACTGTCCAGATGGCTCAGGGCTGTATGATGGAGGTGTGCAATGGCATCCTCGGTAGATCAGTTGGGACGGTACGCAAACTGTAGTGGGTCCAGGCTGGATTGTAGGGAAGAAGTGATGAAGTCTCTGACAAGCCTTTCAAAGCACTTCATTACTACCGAGGTAATAGTTAGTGATAAAGTGGGCAGCAGTTGTTCAGGCAGGCGGGTTGCGGTCACTTCTGGATGGGAACAGTGATGTACTGTGTGAAGCACGTCGGGATTATGGACTGATCCTGGAAGAGTTTGAAGATCTCAGTGAACACAACGTCATCCAGAGTGTCCGCCGATTGGTACGTCCAGCGTGGTACCTCCCTCCGAGCCGGAACTTCCTGCATGAGCCTTTGTTTTTATTTAGGCATGGGGAAGATGCCAACGTGGTCAGATTTCCCAAAGGGAGGGCGAGGTTGAGTCTTGTCCTGTCCTTTGTTCTCCCTCAGGATCTCCTTCGGCCAGCTCAGGTCCGGGATTAAAAATGCTGAATTGTGAGAAAATTTTACACCAATAAAAATAAGACAATCATTTTATTATGTTAATGAATTGGCCAGTTCCATGTATTTAAAAATAAACTTAAACACAAAGAAAAAAGTGGTAGGAGCAGTTGCGATGGAAGCCAACTTTCGACAGTGCCGGAAGTGGGCTCTATTCCTACGCCGTCTGCTTGGTAGCTGTGCTTCCCGGTGGACAGGTGATGCTCTGCTCTGGACTCTCAGTGGTGATGGCGGTACGTTTACACTTTAACTGCACTGGTTCAGTAATAAAGGACACGAAACATACTGATGTCTTTTTCTCTTTTATTGCCTCTCATTTTCTCTTTCTCTCTGTCTCTCTTTAGTAGACACCGTGTACACTATAAAAATAAAAAACTAAAGTTAAGCTAACATACCACTCCGATATATTGTACAACATCAATGCCCATTCATTGAATAAATTAACATTGTTTATGTTGTTATCAAATAAACAGAAATATAAAACAAACAATAACAATTACCATGTGTGCCTCGTGCCCTGGGCTGAGATGGTCGCCAGCCTCCCCACGACTCTAATTAGAAATAAGTGGTTCAGAAATTGAATGAATTAATGAATGTGTGCCTCGTTGAAACTGGTGAAGAATATTTTTTTTTATGCAGCTCCCAAACTCAGCCGTGGCGGTGACCCTTAACCTCAGCATGTGACTTTATACATATTAAAAACATTTTTAACTAAGCAACTATAAATGTTCTATAAATCACAATCTTCTCAAACACGTCACAATTTTCTCAAACACTCCATATATGCATACACACACATTGTTCTCAAATCGAAATAAATCCATTAAGCACAACTAAGAACACAACAGCATAAAAAAAAACACTTTTTACACATCTAAAAAAACCCACCAGCAATCAATTTCATTCTACAGTTAGTTAGGCAGGGGTGCACATTTTACCAGGATACCTCACTCCTTGTTACTATCTGCAGTGTCTGTCTCAAATGTGGACAACCTCATTGGGTTAATCTCTATGCAAAGACCAGCTGTGTCATGCACCTCATACACACACCTGCAGCTTGTTAAAATACAAAAATGAGACATGCACAAACATTGTCTGTTTGTTTGGCTCCAGACAGGCGGATGGAATATGTAATAGAATGAATATGTAAATATGTATGGATATGTATGGATATCTAAATATGTGTAGAGCCAGGCTGTTCAACTGGTGCTTTGAGTTAGCTACTCTATTATCTATAATAATATATTATTATTATTATTATTATTATTATTATTATTATACTTCACTGTGTCACAGCCTGCTATAACAGACCAATCACCTTTTGAGGTATCTGCTCTGTTATGTCAGACTGCCGGAAACCATGGTTTCAAAAGGCAAAACACGAGTTTATTAAAACTGAACACAAACAGGCTCTCTGAGCCACGAGAAACACAACAGACTGAGAGAAAAATTACACAAACCATGGGGGGCTAACAGAAGCCAACACGGAGAGTATTAACAAAAGCGGGAAAAATTTGGGAGAAGGTTTAATGAAGGACAAAGGTGGAAGAAGATGAGGAGACAGGATAGCTGCTTACAGGAGTGGGAATCTGACCAGTGCAGCAGAGTAAGCAACACAGAGTCCAAATGCTAGTAGGAGTAGCAGAGTAACGTGCAGCTCCAACGAGGAGTGGAGTCTGGCAGAAAGCTATATAGGGGAACTTTTGAGTGCAGGGAAACAATGTGCAGGTGACATTCACTAAAAATCGGGAGATTGGGAATGAGATGTGTGAGAGTCGGGGAGAGAGTTCAGCATGGGCGTGACAGCTCTCCTTCCCTGGGATTGTTTTCATGAACTGGCCCTCATTTCAAATTAATGAATAGCCCTGGTGTAGAGCTTGGCTTAAATCCCACAATAATGGGTACAGTTAAAGCATACACTCACCGGCCACTTTATTAGGTACACCATGCTAGTAACTGGTTGGACCCCCTTTTGCCTTCAGAACTGCCTCAATTCTTCGTGGCATAGATTCAACAAGGTGCTGGAAGCATTCCT
>JBCNYG010098647.1:0-16355 GCA_039654305.1 Porochilus rendahli | reverse complement strand
GCTAAGATAATGTGGCGCAAGACCATTAAGTGCTTTATAGGTTAAAAGTAGTAGTTTATATTCGATGCGAAACTTAACTGTTTTAAAGGCTTGATATAATATTGCTAATTTAACTTCATTCTCAGTCAGAGTTAATGTAGTGACAATGATATATATTTGTCATTGACAAAAAAGGTTATTTCAAAAGTATGATTGATTTTTCATCTTACAAAGTAACGTGACAGTAATCTAAGGCAAAACCTATGAAGATATAAATAAAAGAGGGGCAGTGGTGCTGGATTACTGATCCCAAGGTCGGGGGTTCAAGCCCCACTGTCACTGGGTTGTCACTGCTGTCAACACAGTGCACCTTACCTGGTTTATCAAAGGCTGGCCATGTGTCCCACTGTCTGTAGTGAGAGGCATGTAAAAGAAACATTGCTGTATATCGTAAAGAGTAGTCTGAATTGCTGTCAGAGGGTTTCTGCCCTGCGATGGCAAGCTGCGACCCCAATTGGGATTAAGCGGTTCAGAAAATGAATTTATGGATTTTTGTGCATCTATTAAAATGTTTAATGTATGCGAGTGAGCACCCCATGTGTAGCGAGAAAGCTCTGTACATGCTATGGGAATATTTTGTTCATCTGAAGAAAGATTGCAGCTAGTTACTGGTACGGCTCATTCTTTTTCCCCAAGTGAGTTAATTTCTTAGCTGACCCCTTGCTTATCGTCCGCACTCCTGAGCTTGGATTCTTTCTTCATGTCCCATTGTTACTGGGAGACCTGGATCTTGAGGCTTCTTTGGATGCAGCTTTTCTTTCAGGTGAAGGTGTGGGTGGTGAACTAGATGCTTCTTTTGGGATGTCTGTTTCTAGACACCTTGAACTTTTCAGATCTTCTTCAGAACTCCCACAATGCAATTGGAAATAAAATTTGTTCAGTCAGTGTGCAAATGATTTATACCTGCATACAAGTGTGACCTTATTGGTTTCTTTTTGTGGATTATACAGAGAGTGTTTGCATGGCTCGTTATCCATCCGTTAAAACGTTTATTGTTTCAGTATTTGCCTTGGTTCTTAAGTTTTATGTTTTGGTTTTTGATTTTGTTTCATTCATTGTCATTTCTTTCTGTCCAGTCATCATCTGGAATTTTCCGTGTATTTGGACTTTTGCAGTTCTTTGTTGTTCTTTTCTTCAATTCATTATCTTGTGAAGGTCACTTAAGTGGCAACTACATAGCTAATAAAAAGAGGGATAAAAGATCAACTATAGAGAAATTTTATTAGTCACAAGATATTCATGAAACAGGAAGTCAGAGAAATGTCAGTTCATTACCACTTTATCCATATGTACCTCAGGGAGGTGCTGTAACACATGGACACAAACCCAGGGCATCATATGTTTATATTCATGTAAAATGGGAAAGGGAGTGAGGAGAGGTGGGTGAAGGTGTTATTGCAGCAAGAGTGGATCAGGATTGGCGCTGGGATATATTCCAGGACAGGGCCTAGGAGTGTCCTGGGTCGAGGAGTGGAGACATGATGAAGGGTCACGAGCTGCTGCAGAGTGCAACCTGGATCCTCATAGGGTGGCATGATAAGGTTCCTGCAAGGCTGATTAAAAGGTCAATAAAGAGGTATGTGCACCTGTGGAATAGTGATATGATGCAAAAACACCTATGGTCACATTTTAGGATTACTAAACAGTAACACAGCACTGTTGTAGTAATACCACAAAGAAATATAGTACTCATGAAATTTATAGTAAATATATGAAATTACAAAAGCATTATCTAACTATAGTTATACTATAAAAAGTCAGAATAGAACATTAATATAAACAAAAACAAAGCAAATGACATACTTAACATATAGAATAACACTTTTACATGTAGTACAGCTCATATCACGATGTTCTACACCATGCCACAAAGCAAATGACAGACTTAACACATAGAATAACACATTTACTTGTAATACAACTCATATTACATTGTTCTACACCATGCCACAAAGTGAATGACAGACTTAACACACAAAATAACACTTTTACGTAGAACAAACTAGCATCCTTTGTCATTCCTTGATCTAAGTCGCAAGTATGGCAAATGACAGACTTTGAACATGGACTTGATGATGGACATTATATTTTAACTGAAGAATGTAATAAAAAATGATTGGCAGGATCTGAAGATAGAAGCAGATGTATTTTAACTTGGGTTGATTGTTACAAGCAGACTGGTATATCCGTGTGTATTTAGGTGAAAATGTTTTAAATTGTGGCTATTTTTAATAAGAATGTTGAACTTGTGTATTTGGTGTGCTTATTTAAATCACTGCCTTTCCAACATGCACATGTTTAAAAAATGAAAATCATGCTGCATATGTATATGAGGCTCTGTGTATTTAAGTCAAAATCTACTTATTAAAATTATGGTAGGAAATTAATTGCTTGTTTTCTACGTGATGTAGGCTATTTATGTAAGACTATATTCTCACCTTACTGACAATGTTTAATGTGAAATAATGCAGCCTTAACAACTTGATGACAAATAGAAAGACATTCATACTTGATAAAGATCCACACCGCAACACAAACATTCAACGTCAACACGTGTGATTAGTTCAAACATATAAATCATATAAACTTTGGTTTTACTGTTGCAATCAAAGGCTTCAGAAATATATGGAACTGCACAAAATCCGATCACAATCTTAAATAAACAAGACCAATAGGAAGCCTTGATAAAGAGGACACAATAGACTTTAATTTACAAAAATTTTGGCGAGTGTATTTTATGGTTTCACCCAAATGAGGATGGGTTTACCTCCTGAGCCTGGTTCCTCTCAAGGTTTCTTCTCGTGTCAACCGAGGGAGTTTTTCCTTGCCACTGACGCCGTGGACTTGCTCATTAGGGATGTGTAGGGTTGTACAGAAATTTTTGGATTCCTCCCCAATTTCATTTACAAAAAGCGCTATACATAGATACCTATGTTATCTTGTGACAGTGAAAGATAAAGATGAATAGTGGCATGTTTTTCAGAAGACAATTTATAAGCATAAATTACGCATTGCTTTCTCGGTAGAGCGGTGGTGCAGATCGATAAGTGCTTTGTTGCTCTGTTCGTGATCGTTTTTTAATGCGCGGGCCCGGGTTTAAATCCCACTGTGTTTATTGTAATTGTAAACAAGTTTATGTATTGTATTTTTTCATTTCATTCATATTTTTGAAACACAACATATTTTAGACTTTATTGTACAGCAAAGTGGAGCACCAGATTTCACTTGGAACAAGAGTAGTCGTCTTGTCGAATCTTTAGAGGTCAAATAACAGTAAGGGAAATGTCGGCAGAAATTATCCTTTATAATTCAGATGTTCATAAATTTTTTCAGAACTTGTAAATTTAAGGCTATTTGTAAAATCTGAGTTCTTTCATGCGTTTCACTTCTTTTAAATTTGTTCTGTAAAATGTAAAAAATTTTTGTCCTCAGTAAGAGTGTCTCGCAAATTCACTCACCAGCCACCATACGAATTACTTTCCTCAGTTGCAATGCTACAAAGAGCATGCTCAGGCAGGTCAACTCTTTCTCCTATGATCGCAAGAAATTTTAAAAAGTTACCTTTTCAGACAGCTTTTCTAAAATAAAAGTATATTAGTATTGTTGTTGCAACATTATAAATAATCGTTACTTTGAAAGTTGTAGTTTGTTTTCATGAAAATGTGACAACATGAAAACCTAACACAGACGCTAAAATTGCAGTTGGTGCAGACTGCCAGAAACTTAGCGTCAAGTCATAGTTTTGGCACGACTGATTGCATCCTCTGCAGACCCAAAGCAATAGTTTTGCGGTCACTGATTGTAGTCGTTGCAGATTTACAGAATTTTAGTGTCCCCAAGCTTTACCTATCCCTGTATTGATTTAGTGACCCCATGTACACCACAAGCTAACTCCCTACCGCAGAAATATTGTGTTGCCATTAACTTTAGGAGAAGCTGAATCAATATTGAACAAAGTTCCCTCAAAAAGCCCCGAAAGCATCATTACAGAGTCACCTGTCCAGTATGCCTGTATAAATGTATACAGTGCTTCTAACTAAGCTGCTCAAAATGGACTTCTGATTTGATAACTATTATATTTCAAAAGGGTCAAACAATCACCATGACAAAAAGAAGACTAACATATAAAAAGGTATTACTACATAAAGTACTCCAATGGGAAAAAGAAACATTCACTCAAGGGTTTCAAATGGTACGTATATTGTTTAAGAGACAAGCCATATTTATTCTTGGTGCACTAACATAGGTGATGAGACCCTTGCTAAGGACGCGCCTCATGGAAACTCTAAATTATCAACTAGAGTATTTATGCCAACCAAGAAGTCTGTGTTTTCAGACATCAAAGACAAGGCCACGTTTACAAAACCCCAACACCTCTATAAACACTTACACGAGAGCAAAGAAGAACATCCCGTCCCTAGTGTTCCAGTTGCATGTCCAAGAAACCACAAACAAGTTGAAAATACAAGTTTTCACTATCGCGATGAGGGCAAATTAAGCAATGATAAGTTTTTCCGCTTATACGAGCATGGACTCCATACTGATATTGTTCAAAAAATGGTCATGTAATCTAACTTCAAGTCGTTCATGTTGGATCCCCAAAGTCTATCCTGCTGTCTAAACAACTTCTCAAAGAGAGCTCAAAAGACAACAGTCTGCCACAAGTCCTGTCATATGACATCACATTTAATCTTGGGGACTTTTACGTATCTCCATTTGTCATGAGAAACACCCTTCTCGAAGGCATCCCAATATTTCCAGTAATGTTTCTGGTATATGAAAGACAATTTGTAAAGGACCATTGTACCTTCTTAACAGAAACATTACATACATATTGCCGCAAGGAAGCCCTGAAACACAGAGATCTAGATGTGGAATATACAGATTTGTATCAAATCAACAAGCTCATTGTCACTACATGACACGGCTCTGATGCCGTCTACACCTACAAAGTATCCTTCTACTGATATCTACTCATGGGACAATGATCATATGGAATTGATTATGCAGCTAAAATAACAGATTCATACGATTCCCAGAGAAATTAGGGAGGCCCTAAAACACAAGCTCCACGGCAATGGCTTTGTAGTACTTACATCGATGAAAGCATACAAGCTATACTACAAACTTTCCGAAAATTCTTGCTTATTTTGCCCCACTTATGTATGTCAGTGTGTAGCCGTGGGAATGTATGAAGTTCCAATGACCTTTATTGGTCAGAACGAAACCCTGAATAAAGACATCATCCTGGTTCCATTAAACTTAGTCCCAGTAGGGCGTGGTTCGCACTGGTGTCTAGAAGTATCCAACTTTTCACAAGGAAAAGTAATGCTGTTGATTCAATTGTGAAAAGAACGTACACAGAATGTGATAATATTTTTTTCAACATTCTGTGGATTGTAGAGGCAGCTCAGAAGATTGCTAAAGTTGCTTTCCACATGTCAATGTGGAAATGCATTTTTAGCACAGATACAGTGCAACAACCAAACATGTATGACTGCGGACCTTACACCATTCTGAATGCTCGCAGCATTATCACTGGGCATGCTTACATGGATGTCAAAAGTGTACGTGTACGAGAATGTCTACAGGCCATAAAAATTCTATGCCATGTAAACAAAAAGCCTTTCATTAAAAGCACCAATTGCACTATAGATATATCAAATACACAGGTAGCTAAACGAGATCTCTCTAGTCTGACTATTGAAAGCCAGCATGTAAACTGCCACTTGTCCTCTATGGTGAAGGAACTGGAACTAACTAAAAACTGGTCTGTGTGCTGACGACAACTGCCCCAAAGATTTCTCAGCATCTGACAGGCAAGTGATGTGCTGCAAGTGCAGAAACTGGTTCCACGAGAAATGTATACTCTGAGAGGAATTTGATACATACTTTTGTCTCAAGGTATGTTCTTTATAACAACAGAAAGAAGAACTGATGAAACTGAATAGCACTTTCTTTATTAAAAATGAAATGTATGAAAAAATGATAACAATGATCACAATTCTAACAATTTATTGTTTAAAGTTGTGTCGTTAGCTGATTACATAATATAATTAATTGTTAAAGTTAAGTAGTTGGTCATATAGTGAACTCATTACTAGGACTGGTTTCCAGTCTAGGGTGGAAAGCGGATTTCCACTTTTCTTTGCGGCCGAATTTTTTGATGCCTTTTAAAATTACATGAAAACTTCATGTAAGTTGTGCATTTGTTACTGCAAAGTTGTATGCCTGCCCCTGCACATATCATGGTGGGAAATCTGAATTCTTTTTTAACACGTCGCCAGTGCTCTTACCCCTGTCGCCGATAGCCTGTTTTCATTGTCTGACAGCATATTAGTTGATCTGCCTGTTAACTCAAGATACTGCCTGTTTTTAAGCGCACGGACAGAACCGGATGCGCCGCATTAAGACGAGAGAGACAAAGTTGAGGTGAGTTTGAAATTTATTTATTTAATTTATTTACAGCATTTGGCACATGCTCTTATCCAGAGTGACCTACAATTATAATTTTTTTAACAACTAAGCAATTGAGGGTTAAGGGCCTTGCTCAAGGGCCCAACAGTGATGATAGTGGGGATTGAACCGCTGACCTTTGGATCAGTAACTCATCACCTTAACCACTAAGCCACTTTATATTTAATCTGTACAGAATATAATGGATTAAAAAATAAATTGGTATTTTAAACCAATTATTATCTATTTCAACGGGGAAGTGGGAATTTCCCAGTTTGCTAGAAACGTCTCCCACTCGGTGTCATGTACAATTGCTAACAGAGCCCTAAAGTGAGTAAGCTATTGCTTTTTTTATTATGGGTTGTAATAGTCGGTGGGACAGAGTTACCCTCTATATCAGTAAAGGGTACTGAGGCCCAGGGCCCAGAGCAGGTAGGGGACTTTAGAAGCCTGTCTTATAATTTTAAAATGCATTTTAACATTTTTCGTACCATTTATGTTAGAAAGACAAGGGCCCAGTGTAAAAATTAACTGCTTGTTAAACATAGTTTTTCTCTAAGAACAATTGTTCATCCTATAACCGGGCCCTACCACCCCTCTTGAGAAAGTGCAAATGGTACGACCTGCACGTGCTTTTACGTTGGTGTAGCCGGTTGACTTGAAGCAGTTGATGTGTAACCCAAGGAGACAGACAGGACAGTGGTCGGAGGGGAGGCAGGAAAAGCCATGTCAAGAAAGAAAAATTAGGCTTTTAAAAAAGAAAAGAAGGAAACAAAAGGGAGAGAGAGTTAAATGAGGCGAAGCTGCTTGCTCAGTTCTTCGAGAAGAGAGGTGAGCTCCAACACTCTTAGCATTGTTTTTAGGCTAATTTGGATATGGGGTGAATTGACGAAGAAAGAGAAGAAACCGAGAGACAGGAATACTGATAAGGGATTGTCAGAGGACCCGGGACTATGGCCAGAGAATCTCACTGATAAACAGAGGAAAACAATTGTTCAAGATGTTTGATCTGCTCTCTCCTCTTCCATATGTGTCTCTTTGATTACAGGCTCCGCCCTGATTAGCTCACCTGTTCCTCATTCCCAACAGAGAATAAAAGGGGGCCGCTTACCTTGGCCAGATCGTCTTGGGCCGTCATAGAGTGAGCGCTTGTGTCTTCACTGAGAGAGCGTGTGCCTTCATTGGGAAAAGTGCATCTCGCACCCGCGCCACGATCCAGCTTTTATTCCATAGTGTTCATGTTCCACGCGTACCTAATGAAGGATCCTTGTTTGCATCTGATTTTATCATCTCTGTCCTGCATTTGGGTCTATCAGTTCTTGGTACCAGCGTAAAATTACAATCTGGCCCGACACGGACCCAGTGGACAGAAATCTGATCAGCCGAGTGCTTAAGTCACAGGAGCTGCAGATTAAAGCCTGAGACCCTGTTATCCACCATAGCCATGGGAGTGCATGAGCTCACGGACTGCCAGGACCTGTTACAGCAGGACGTGTGCGTGCAGGTGAGTCTGTTGAGCGCACATCTGAGGCAGATAACCTCGAGTCTGAAACGGCTGCTTTCACCTCCGCCAACCACGCCGGCGTCCCGCCTCCACCGGCGACCCTGCCTCCAGTAACCTCCCCGCCTCATTCCGTTCGCCTCGCCCCACCCGAGAAGTTTTCTGGAGAATCCGGGAAGTGCCGCTCCTTATTATTTCAGTGTGAGCTGCACTTCCAGAATGATCCAGCTGCCTTCGCCACCAAACAGGCTCAGTTGGCGTTCATGATTTCCCATCTCTCAGGAAGAGTGGCGGCATGGGCTACAGTGAACTGTATACTAAAGATACCAGGAGTTCAAAGAGACACTCACCCGCATGTTCGATCACTCCTCCCCGCTCGCGAAGCATCCAGGGCTCTTCTCAGTCTGAGACAAGGCTCCCAGAGTGTGAACGATTACGTCATTGAGTTCTGCACGTTGGCTGCCAACAGCGGCTGGAATTCATCGGGCATTAGAACACCTTCGTCAGCAGGCTTGGCGAGGATATCCGGGACCACCTGGCCCCTCACAAAACTGCCGAGTTTGAGGACCTAGTTGACCTGGCTATCCGCATCGATAACCGGCTTCAGGAGAGGAAGTCGGATTGGCGCCGAGCCACTAGGGGGAGCTTCGCCGACAGTTTCACTGTGGATCACCGGTGTATTCGCCCCCTTCCATGCAGTTAGAACTTGCCAAGTTAACCCCAGATGAGCGCCAGTGCCACCAGAGAGTGGGAGTGTGCTGTCATTGCGGGCAAGCCGGCCATTGAGCAGATTCTTGTCTGGCCAAGGGATCCAGTTCACTGGGCCTAAGGAGCGCACGAGTAAGCAGAGACACATGCACATATTTCTCCCCTCATATTTTGACTGCTGTTTCTTTGCTAATCAAGGGCAAAGAAACTCTCTCCTATGTGTGTCTCTTTGATTACAGGCTCCGCCCTGATTAGCTCACCTGTTCCTCATTCCCACCGGAGGATAAAAGGGGGCTGCTTACCTTGTCCCGATGGCCAGATTGTCTTGGGACGTCATAGAGTAAGCACTTGCATGTTCACTGAGAGAGCGTGTGCTAATGTGTTAATAAAGGATCCTTGTTTGCACCTGATCTTATCGTCTGTTTGCATTTATCATCTGTCTGCATCTATTAGTTCTTGCATCTATCAGTTCTTGGTACCAGCATAACAGAATATTAGTGTAGTCACTGGGTTATAAGACAGGAGTGAAGCAAACTCAATTGGCTAGTTACACAGGATGTTGAGTTATATCTACAAAATATATATTTTTTAAATTCCTGCTTCAACTGTTGTTAGATCTTCTAGAATTATCTAGGCTTCTTGTCGATTAGTCCTCTAGTGTCATCCAGAATTCTGGGGCGAGACATGACAAAAACACTGACAACCACAGGCAGTTACAGTCTTTATTCACGCATCACCGAAGCATGCAACAAGGCGCAAGGTATTTATACTATCAGACATGCAAAAGAAAATCTACGGCCTAAAACTGAAGGTTACAGAATAGATATGAGAAATAGATATGAGAAATAGAAACCGCTTGAGCAGCATAATCAGGAGTTCTGAGACTAAGAAACTGAACAGAAAGTCTCCACATATGTTCTTAGAAGAAGGCACAGACACATAGGTTATAAAGACAAGTCATGAATTAGTGCAAAACATGTTCTGTGATTCTGGAAGTTAACAGAAAGGAATACATGTCTATTCCACATAGACAGAGAAATAATGGTGATATTCCAACGCAGAATAATATAATATAATTAATATAATAAATTAACACAATAAATAATATTATATCATTAATAATGATATAATCCAACAGTTTCCCTCTTGAATACCCTAAAATCACGGGTATTGACTACCTATTAGGCCAGGGAAAATATTCCCTTACTGATATGCAATAAAGATACAGGCATATTGCTCCTTCTTAAGGTGAACCAGGAGTGGGCGAAAAATCCTCATGTGTTAATTGTGGGGGAAGATTCCCACTCTGCCCGCAGGATTGCGTGACAGCGTAGATTTGCCGTAGAGGGTCACCAGACACATGCACACATATACACACATATAACAAAGAAAAGAACTCAGAAAACTCAGAAAGCCAAGTGTGTGTGTCAAAGGAAGAAAAAAACCCCAGAATGTTCCTTCTTTTATCAAACAGGCAGAACAAATTACACCCTCTTTATACTTTGATAACAGATATAACTACACTCTTTGCGTCATGGGATAAATCTGATTATTACCGTTATATCTCCTCCCGTGAGTGTAAGTTAAATAATTAAACATATTTTACATTCGATCCGTGATGCACCTCAGAATACAAGGGACACACAGAGAAGCAACATAATACCCAGTAAAGGTATTAGCATGGAGACAAGAGCAGTCCACTGGCCGAAAATGGCCAAAAACCGCCCCCAACCAATATTAGCGTGATTCTCGTCCATGTATAATTGACTGGCGACCAGTTTTATTTGGTTAACCTGTGTGGTGTCAGGCAAAAACCATATATCTTGTGTGAATTAGCATATAGGTATTATATAATGGTATAGGGTGAAATGTATCCTGTATAATCTAACCTTATGGCACTATATAACAATTTTAATCAGCAATCAACTTGATTTAACATTACAACATGATACTATTCTTTAACTAATTAAAATATAGAAATTGCAGTTAGTAATGCATGAATAATGTATTTTAATGCTCAATCATAGTAGACCAATTGACCTGTGTGTACCAGTAAAGATAACCATACTTAGAGGGGAAAAAAAATTGTAATAGTAAATTTATTAAAAGTCTTATGACCTAGATTGATTTAAAGACCATTTTGTTAGGATCTGATGTCAATTCCACTGAACTTATAATTTTCCCCTGAGAAATATGTAACCTTGAGTGCCTGCTCTTTCTGCATCAAAGCACACCTGTGTTCTTATTACTGTACCCGTGTTCTCCATTTGGCCTGACACAAAATCTCCCTCGTGCAAGAGCATCTGAGTTATCAGCAAGGTAGCTTGGCACGCATAAACTCTCTCCTTTACGGTAGAAGATATCTTACAATGGACAACAGCCAAAAAAAATTAACATGAAACTGAGCAGGCTCGAATATAATTAAAACCACGGTACACAGAGAGCCATGATAAACATTAGTAAATATAGAACAAATATGAGTACAAAGCTCTCTAATAGAGCAATACCTGAGAGAATAATCATGGTTGCTTATAGGTAGAATACATAGAAAGATAATAAAAGAGGAAAAATTTTCTCTCATAGTGGTAAAATAAGATAAGACGCAGAACACAACAAGGTCGGAATATCTAGTTAGTTCACAGGTGCAAAGTCCAAATTGTGGGAAAAAATTTAAAGGCGCTGATATAGAAGGCGCCTTGTTTTTATAAAACACTTAAATCAGCTCGAAAATAGGGGAAAAATATAAACAGTAAATAAGCAAGGACATAAAGACTGAGATCATGCCAAGGACATAGTCAGATAACATGGGAACATGAACAAAAATATGGATGGGAACTGAAAAACACCGGTTGGGAAAATGATAAGATAAACAAAGTATAAACATAGTCAGAAAAAACCTGGGAAAAACCACAAGATAACAATTGAAAATATGAACCTAATTGGAAAAACCTTGGGCAGGTGGACAAAAGGGGTGGCCTCTTAAGGTTCTAATGTGTATAAAAGGATAAGAAGCCCCAAGGGAATTTGCTGTTTCGGGATTGGGTGCTGACTTCAGTCGGTTGAAAATCAGATCAGTCATTGAAGACCGGCCGCTCTTTGAGTCTTTGAAATAAACAGGTAATTGTTTATTCCTCCTCATCTGATTGCATTGTGATTTTATTTGATCAAGTGTTTAAGTAATTGTTGAACTATTGAGCATGCATTAAGAAATAACCAGGTGCAAAAGGGGACTTTGCTTTCACCCGGCGTATGTCCACTCAGAGGGGGGCTCTGAGTTCCTACCATGGAACACACACCACCTTTTTCACATTTCACATTTATTTTGAACAGCCAATAAATGCAAAGCTGTTAGTTCATTTTGAACAGACTCTATTACTTTAATGGTTTCGTTCACAAAGGTAGCAAGGCGATAATGAGTTACTTTTAGTTCATGCCACAACTGGTTAATGCCAAAGGTCAGGAAAATAGAGGTCCAGAATGTGTTCCATTTGGAACTTCGACAGTGCTCATTTGGTGGAAAGAAGATTCACACCAGCCCCTCATATTTCTAGATTTAGTTCCAGCATGAATGTGAATAACCTTCATACCGTTTCTAGCTGTATGGGTGCACATACTCCAGACCAGTTAGATGGAATGAATATGTGCAGGGTAGAAGAGTTTCCACAATACCAGTACCAATCCAGGGATAGGCGGACGTCTGCATAATTATCTGGGTGAGGAATAAGGCACGGATTATTAGAAACACAGGTGTTATTAATATAATCAGCTGAGTTGCTGATGCATGTACCATTTTTGAAGGTAGATTTACATTTACACGAGCCTGGAACCCAGCAGGGAACCCAGCGTGGGAACTCTGTTTTATTAAGGGTCATTTGGCATTGGCGCGATGGGATCTTGCCTAAGAAATGAGAGCCATTATCATTCTTAAAGCAGTGTGGAAACGTATAATTTATAGGAAAACTAGCTTGAAAGGACAACACAGAATCTTTAGGATGAGGTTTGATTCTGGAACCAGGGGGACAGGCATCCCCCATATGATGGACATCGTTCACATTTAATTTGGAAAGATCTGTCAAAAACCTCAAAACAAACCCACTCTGGTGCAACTAGTCCATTGCTAATGTGCATGTGGTTAGGTATAGACGTTACCAAAGACAACAATCTGTTAAAAAAAACTAAATATAATTTGATTTATTTGTAAAACATATATGTTGACTTTGGTATTTATTTTGATATTATTTAATAACTTATTTATTATGAAGTTGCCTCAAAATTTTGTATTTTTTTTTTTGTATTGTAAGGCTGTGCAGGCCAGTATGAAGACAAAGAATATGTAAGGTACAGTACAATCATTGATCATGATTGCAAATCATTAAAAATGTACCATTTGTACAGACATCTGTAGCCTAATGCAGTGGTTCCCAAATTGGGGTTAGTGGTTCTGCAGTAAAAGTTGCAGCATCAAAATCATTTGAACCACTTTAATCCGATTTTATACTTTGGATAATTAATAATAATAAGATCTTCAAGCTTACATCACACTGGATGCTTTGTGATCTTGTATATTTGCTATATTTTGCCAAATTTTAAAAATCTTTACATTTGGAACACTTCTTGAAATCGTTCACAACACAAATCATCTTTTAATGTTAAATATGGCAACTGTGTACAGAGTCAATATTTTTCAATTATTGCTTTAATAGAATTAATCTTAAATTTTTCTTCTTTCTATGCTCCGGATTTTACCTCTAAGCAGAACGGGTATTAGTGATATGGAGTGGAACTGGGCGTACAATGAGTAGAGTAATATGAGAAGACGAGCACTGAAAAGGCTTCAAAAACGTATGGAGTCATTACAAAATGAGCAAGACAATCAAAAATGTGATTGAAACATGAAGGTAGGCTTGAAGATTAAGGCATCAGGAGGGTGTGAAGTGATGCACACTGATAGTGAAGAAGAGAGTGGGCTTAGGCAAACCATGGAAGCAGAACATAGGTTTGATGACTCTGATGACATGGACATGGATCACACAGATGCCTGCAGTGAGAGCACTTCAGATTTAGGGACTTCTTTTGCAGACTGGGCCACTGAGTTTAGCATTTCCCTGATGGCTTTATCAGCCCTGCTCTCTATCCTGAAACAACATCATCCCATTCTGTAAAAAAATGGAAGAACATTGCTCAGAACAAGAACAGCATACAAAATTGAGACTTTAGCAGGTGGAATATTTCACTGTTTCGGTATACTGAATGCATTTCAGAGGATTCTGGATAATGTTTGGTCTGTTCTCCCAGATAGACACACCTTTAGACTACAGCTGAATTTTGATGGTGTTTCACCTATTAAGAGGGCAGGGACTCAGTTTTGGTCAATACTTGGCATGTTGCAGGGTACAGTGGTGATTGGCCTTTTTTGTGGCAATTCTAAACCTAATTCTTTGTTAGAATATTTGCAGCATCTAGTGAATTAAAAAATGCTGAGCAGTGGTTTTGTTTTTAGGGAAAAGACATTTGTTTTGATTGTCAGATCTGTTGTGTGTGATACACCAGCTCGAGCCTTTACCAGAGCTGTTAAATCAGATAATAGATGGATACGACAAGTGCCATCAAAGTGGTGTTCAAGTAGGTTGCCGGACGACATTCCCCGAGGTCAGTGCAAGGCTCAGGACTGACAAATGTTTTAGACAATCAACTGATGAGGACCGCCACCGTGAACGCTCACCTTTATCCAATCTTTATATTGACATGGTTTTCCAGAAGTAAGACAAGAATCTTAATTTTACAGTATTCATGGCCTGTGCACCCTAGTCAGGATGTCAGTTTGAATGGTAATTTGGATCTTTATCTATATGAAAATTTCTTGGAGCAACAAAAAAATGGTTAGGGTGCCATGAAATGCCCTGACTCAAGTGATCCGCAGGTTGTCTGAAATTGATCATGTCTCAACTCTAATCCTGATTTTTGTTTTCAAACATATAAGTCATATTGGTTGACACATGAGGATGGGCCAGTGCCACCATCAACTAATGGGGAAGTACACCAATTAAACGTGTTGTCAATAGATGGGATAACTGTTAAACCTTCAAAGAGAGATTCATGTATCACAATAAGAAAAAAACTAGTTTTGATTGAAAACTTTATTAATGATAGAGAATAGAATACATTGCAGTCGAAGAACACAGATGCAAGCAACCACTTTGTATATCAATTTAATTCAAGAGAGTTAGGAATATGCAAAGTTTCTAACCTGTCGACAAATGTAAAGTACTGTCAGATGGAGGAAAGTGTACAAAAGTACATCAGTAAATCAGGTGTGAAGAGTGATTGAACATGCGGGTGAGTGCACTTTTGAACTATTGGTAGCTATGGCAAACTTGTGCACCTCGGGACCACTTTGCTGTGCCACCGCTCTTCCTGAGAGATGGGAAATCAGAAAAGCCACCTGAAGCTTTTCTGAGACGAAGGCGGCTGGGTCATTCCGGAAATGCAGCTTGCATTGAACCAAGAAGGAGTAGCACTTCCCGGATTCCCCCGAATACTTGTCTGGTGGAGCCAGGCAAATGGGATGAGAGGGGGGCAGCGGGAGGCAGAACGGAGGCTAGTGGTGGGGATCTCGGCATAATAGGCGGTGGTGAAACCAGCCGTTCAAGGCTAGCAGTGAGCTGGTGCAGTTGCGAACTCAGTTGGTTCACCTGAGCCCACACCTCCTGCTGAAAACAGTCCTGCCGGTCAGCGAGTTCCTGCATTTCAGTGGTAACGGTAGTCAGCTGGGTGTCATGGGACTTGATCAAATTCTCCTGGGACCGAAGAGCCTGGCCAAATAGATCTCTGTCCGCTGGGTCCATGTCTGGCCAGATTGTAACGTAAGACCTAATACCAGTAAAATGACAGACCCAAATGCAGGACAGTACACCGCAAAATGGGTGCAAAACGTGATCCTCTTATTAAAGCACACAGTGTGACTAGGCACGTGAGCACGGAATAGTGAGCTTGATCGTGGTGCAGGTACGAAAGCATTCTAACTCTGTGACGAACACAAGAAGATCTGGCGACGGGCCATGGAAAGATGTTGAGCTTTAAACCCGAAGCCATGATGGGGAACAGGTGGGGATGATCAGGGCGGGGCCGGCAATTACAACCCGAGCCGGGGGAAGTCAGGTGACCTGGAAGGAAAAAAAAGCCAGACACAGAATATAAGACACAACTAACATCTCTGGTGGGATCTTACACAAAGCAGAGGTGCACCGATGAATTTTGGGCACCATGTAGACGCATTAAGGTGAATGTGACAGCGAGACTGAGATTTTTATAATGCAAATTAGATTCATCTACTGTCTTTATCCATGTTTTATGTGTTGGTATACACTGCTCAAAAAAATAAAGGAAATACATAAACAAAACAATGTAACTCCAAGTAAATCACACTTTTGTGAAATCAAACTGTCTACTTAGTAAGCAACACTGGTTGACAATCAATTTCTCATGCTGTTGTGCAAAAGGAAAAGACATTATAGGCAATTAGTGAAACACCCTGGCGGCACGGTGGCGTAGTGGTTAGCATGTCTGCCTCACGACAAGAAGGTCCTGGGTTCGATTCCCAGGCGTTTCTGTGTGGAGTTTGCATGTTCTCCCCGTGCTTGCGTGGGTTTCC
>JBCNYG010098608.1:0-16391 GCA_039654305.1 Porochilus rendahli | reverse complement strand
TCTGGGCATCCCTGCTTAGACTGCTGCCTCCGCGACCCGGCCCCGGATAAGCGGAAGAAGAAGATGATGATGATGATAATGATGATATATATATATATATATATATTTATTTATTTATAATTAGCTTTGTAAGTAGAACAAAAATCAATGACATGCACAGTTATTGAGTAGGTGACAAGAAAATTAGTTGAAACTCTGTTTTACTCCTATAAAAAAAAGCACATGGTTGGATTGTGTTTACACTGCGGAGGAGCTGCAGGATGGTTCATTCACGCAGGTCTGCAGCTGAAGCCTAAAGTTAGCAGATTAGCTTATATAACACTTCAATGAAAAGCATTTCATTTCAGCTCTGCAATTCATTACATACTCACAAGTCAAGCCTAAAGTAGGCTAAATTGCTTTTTATTCCCTTTAAAGTGTTTCACAATAGCGTTCACAGAATAATTTTTCATTTTGTAGAGTCTGCAGAGAGTCATACCTCCTGCTTTTTATTACTATTTTTTGCTTTAAACCAATCCAAAGTGAGCACACACTCGGAGCGGTGGGCTGCCACACATTTTGGGGTGCCTGGAGATCATTTGGGGGATAGTTGCCTTGCTCAAGGGCACTTCAGCCATAAAGATTCATGAAGGAAGTTACAGCTCACTCCCCCACCACACACTTTTCCTGCTGGTATGGGAAACGAACCTGCTGGTTCAGCTGCCCCCATTTGTCTATTACTTTTTACTTGTTAAAAAGGTTTAGTAGAAGCAGGAACTTCTCTGTCTGTGCAGCTGTGCAAAATCAAGGCTACAGTCAGTAAAGTCATGCTAGTTAGATCAAATAACTTACTTCAATTTTTATTCTCTGTCTTTGCTTCATTCTCCTCTGTATAATACATTTAATTACAGAGTTCCCTAAACCACTCTTTCATTATTTGATCTTATTATTTGATTTTATCTACAATTTTATATCCGTGCCATCAGAGAAAAAAAGTCCATTGTTATGATAACATGCTCTTTCAGTACATTCAGTTGATAACACTGCCCCTACATGCTTGTGTGGTAGGCACTAGGTGTGAGGGGTGCATCCCTTCATCCACCTCTCTTCTTACCCTGATGCACCCTTCACTCTGAAACAGGGTAAATCTGGACTCAACAGACTATGTGACCTTTTTCCATGACTCCAGAGTGAGATCTTTATGTTTCTTAACAAACGGTAGCATTTTTATTCTGATTAGCCTTACTAACAGGCAAAACCAGACAAAAAAAAGTTGCACAGTAAATTTTGTTGAAACAGCTTTAGTCTTGATTACAGTAAATAATCACCATGGCATTGTTGCTTCAGTTGGTCATGTCAAAACTCAGCAACATTATGTGAAAATAAGTGCAGTCAAAGCCAACAAAATATTAGAGTGTGACTTATTAGGCCGGCAATTGTATTTCTTTGCAATACATTCATTCATTTATTTCATTCATTTTCTAAGCTGTTTGGCGCCCATCTCAGTCGACTCTGGGTGAGGGTGAGGTACATCCTGAACAGCACGGCAGGCCATTGCAGGGCCAACACACATACAACCGTTTATTCTCACACTCACACCTGGGGCAATTTTGAACAGACAATTAGCCTATTTGTTTTTGGACTGAGAGAGAGAACCAGAATACCCGGAGGAAACACAGGGAAGCACGGGGAACATACAAACTCCACACAGAAACACCCGAGCACAGGAATCGAACCCAGGGTGTTTGTTGGTGTCTTGATCTATATGAATATTATCATTTATATAGTTTCATGCAAACAAGCTTGTGGCCAGCTAATCCACAACAAAATATGGAAGTACTTTATAGCAGGAATTTTCTTTTTTCCCTTTCTTTTTGACTATATATATATAGTATATATATACATATATATAAACTGCTCAAAAAAATAAAGGGAACACTAAAATAATATATCCTAGATATAAGAAATATTTTTATTAAATACTTCGTTCTTTACATGGTTAAATGTGCTGACAACAAAATCACACAAAAATCATCAATGGAAATCAAATGTATTAACCCATGGAGGTCTGGATTTGGAGTCACACTCAAACTTAAAGTGGAAAACACACTACAGACTGATCCAAAATTGATGTAATGTCCTTAAAACAAGTCAAAATTAGGCTCAGTAGTGGGTGTGGCCTCCACGTGCCTGTGTGACCTTCGTACAATGCCTGGGCATGCTCCTGATGAGGTGGCGGATGTTCTCCTGAGGCATCTCCTCCCAAACCTGGACTAAAGCTTTCGCCAACTCCTGAACAGTCTGTGGTGCAATGTGGCATTGGTGGATGGAGCGAGACATGATGTCCCAGATGTGCTCAACTGGATTCAGGTCTGGGGAACAGGCGGGCCAGTTCATGGCAACAATGCCTTCATCTTGCAGGAACTGCTGACACATTCCAGCCACATGAGGTCTAGTATTGTCTTGCATTAGGAGGAACCCAGGGCCACCTGCACCAGCACATGGTCTTACAAGGGGTTGGAGGATCTCATCTCGGTACCTAATGGTAGTCAGGCTACCTCTGGTGAGCAAATGGAGGGCTGTGCCGCGGCCAAAAGAAATGCCACCCCACACCATTACTGACCCACTGCCAAACCAGTCATGCTGGAGGATGTTGTAGGCAGCAAAATGTTCTCCATGGTGTCTCCAGACATTGTCACGTCTGTCACATGTGAGACACTCCACTCGGACTTGCACCATCAGCATAGGTTTTATTTTCTACTAAAAAAAGAAAGAAAGAAAGAAAAGTTGAGCAGGTAGTAGTTCAGCAAGTTAACGTGGTTTGGTTTATATTTCAACGGTATGTTATGAATTATATCGCTTGTTATAAATGCAGCATGTTGAATGTGGAGCTGTGTACAGTACAAGAATACAGAGTATTCGATTGTGTTTATCTTGTGAACTGGAGCTTTTCCGATGCTAACAACTAGCGTGCTGGTTAGCCATCTACAGAGTTACATCCCCTGGTTTAACAGAGCAGGTATTTAATTCTGTTAGTATTAGAGAGAGATTTCTGTTAACATTAAACTGTTTAATTATTATTTTTTTCAGTAAGGTGTTGAAGGTTTACTAGGTGTATATTCACTAATGCATAGTTTTAGGTGAAACAGTGCACTCGCATGAGTGAGTAACATCACTCAGTGTAAGAAAAACCTTGTTTCTGATTATTCTGAAAATTTTGTGCTTCAGCTCTTCTCCTGCCCACACCTTTCACTCCTCATGCACAATTTATACATTAAATTGAAGATATTCCTGTTCTCTGTCACACAGTGGGACTCACTAAGCCATAGGATGTACGGTAGAAGCCTCTGTTCACAGCTCTCATTGACCTCCATTATATCTCTTGTCTGACTAAATCCAAAACAGCCCAGTTTTAAAACTGTCATCACTTGGTCATTTTTTCCTTTATCTACACAAATCACACATTTATGTGTTCAGTAAAGTCTCCTGGTGCTCCCAGTGACATTATTGCAGTGATAGGACCTACGGTCTTCTATATAATAGGAGTTGTTCAAGGGGTGTACTCAGCTAGATCAGAGTATGTAAAAACCTGTGTTTCAGTGGAAATGACAGTTAAACTGCCATTGAGTGATAGCTTAATCACTACCTGTAAGTGCAGTTGGACACAAAGAGGTGTCCATGATCAGCTGTCACATGTGCTCAGTTTGAACCTGCTTTCATCTGTGAAGAGCACAGGGCGAATTTGCCAATCTTGGTGTCCTCTGGCAAATGCCAAACGTCCTGCACGGTGTTGAGCTGAAAGCACAACCCCCACCTGTGGATGTGGGGCCCTCATACCACCTTCATAGTTTCCACCTTCATTTGTTTGAGCAGACACATGCACATTTGTGGCCTGCTGGAGTTCATCTTGCAGGGCTCTGGTAGTGCTCCTCCTGTTCCTCCTTGCACAGAGGTGGAGGTAGCGGTCCTGCTGCTGGCTTGTTGCCCTCCTACGGCCTCCTCCACATCTCCTGATTTAGTGGCCTGTCTCCTGGTATGTGCTCATTGTAATTAAAGTTTTTTCCATTTTATTAATTTATTTTTGCTCTTTTATTCATTTTATTCAAAAAATTTTGAGACACGACACATTTCACTTTGTTGTACAGCGTGGAGTAGTGGAGACCAGGAAAAAACAGGAAAATGGTCTGGAGTGTGAAGAACTAGAAACAGTACAGCATGGCCTTATATCTTGTAGGAAATATATCAGAGAGAGAGAGAAAGAGAAGAACTTGTTTTTGGATTAAGATACTTGGGCATGAAAGAACTCTTAAGCAAAAGTATCATCAGACTCAAGCAGAGAGGGAAAGTGCAAGTTTTTCCATTTTCTAAGAGAGACTGGACTTATCAACAGGACGTAAAATACACTAACATAGATACAGAAGAGGACAGTAATACAACTCAGATGATTCCGGCAGTCATTAAACAACACAAAGATGGAAAACCTATATTTAGCACCATAACTACATGTCCACACTGGACGCTATTTAAAGACAGTAGAATTAACTTGTGTTTACGTTTATGGTGTGTGCACGTACGCAATGTGTACTGGTACCGTGTTTGTGCCTACGGCTTTAACATGTGTAGAGTTCAGATCCGTCAGATTTCTATTACTGAAAATGAATAAATCGGGTATTTTTCTATTTAGGAGCGATTTCTTAAGAGAAGATGCGGGAATCAGCTGGACGGGAAAAAATGGTCACGTGTATGCGTCGCGGGTGAAACGTCACTTTTAAGCGACGTCTTGTAAGCATGGCTAGACTTGAAGCAGAAAAGAAGTCGGTCCTGGAGATGGTGAGTGTAATAAAAAAAATTATCCCTTTAACCCAGAAATAGATGTAATCTTTTGACCTAAACTTAATACACGAAGAATTTCGGCACAGAGCAATGAACATGAAGCACAGCACTAAACACAGAGCACAGCACGCTTTCTGCTCATAATACCACATGCTTCCGACTCCCTGCTCCCCCTCGGACTTGTACTATCAGCATAGGTCTGGCAGGTGTGACGGCGAGTGACGTCATTAGGCCTATTTTTATTGGTGCTCACGAGGGCTGCTTCGGGCATTGTCTGGTTTATATTTCCACGGTATGTTATGAATTATATCACCGGTTATAAACGCAGCATGTTGAATGTGGAGCTGTGTACAGTACTGAGTACCCGACCTCTTCCTGTCCACGCCCCTATTTAAATATGCAAATCATATTTAAATGAACAACGCACCAGAGATTCCCCTCTTTGCAGGATCAGAAAACCATAATGAGAAATAAGGAAAAACAATAAGAGGAAGACGGGGAGGCGCGCAAGAATGAACTGTTTGGCACGCTGTCCTCCGGCATTAACAACAAACGCAGGAGGTCTGAGTGGGAGAGTGTGTGAGAGGCCATCAATGCTGTGGGTCAGAAAGGTGTACAGACGCGCGGAGTTAAAAAAGAAGTGGTCAGTTTTAAAGGTGCCCGTTAAGCGGCGCACGGCTGCCCACCACCAAAGTATGGCCCAATCAGGCGGGGGGACACGAGAGGAGGACCTTACCCCGCTTGAGCTGAGAGTCATAGGTGACACCGCTCTTTCAGGGGTGGTGGGGACTCAGATTACCCCCAAACTCCCAGCCCTGTAAGATAGAGCTTCATGCGGAAATGTGCGCATGCTATTTGGTTTGGAAAATTTAAACATGCCAGTGCAAGAGGATATCCAAGACTTTGACTCATGTTAAAATACGATTTATTTACTTTTTTAAAACAGACAGTGAGACGGATGACACACAGCCACAGACTCGGGGATTCCCCCACCATCCGTGGCGGCTCTGCCGTCACAGAAACGGGGGATTCCTGCTGCCCGCCCGACTGGCCGCGTCCTCACCCGCGCTGTGCTGTGCAATCGGTGGCATAAATGACCGCCTGCTCATAGGCATCCTCACAAATACCAGTGACCCAATAAATGCAATGGTTGAAATCACCCATTGCGCACAGTGCCAGTTTATGACAGCAGTTTATATTTCGTGCTCATTTTTTGGCATTTTGTGTGTTTTGAATGGGTGTCTCTTTTACTTGCTGGAGTGTGTGATGTCACTCACTGTAAGAAAAAATGTGGGAAAAGGTTATACTAAAAATTTTGTGCTTCAACTCTTCTCCACTCCACACCTTTCATTCTTCATGGACAATTTATACATAAAATTGTAGATATTTCTGTCCTCTGTCAGCCAGTGTGACTCACTAAGCCACTGGATTTACACTTTTTTCTGTATAATCCTCGGTTCACAGGGAGTGCCACTCCCTGCTCCCATTGACCTCCTTTATATCTCTCGTCTGACCAAACCCAAAACAGCCCAGCTTTAAACAGCTATCTTTTGGTCATTGTTTGCTTTATCTACACAAGTCACACATTTTTGTGTTCAGTCAAGTCTCCTGGTGCTCACAGTGACATTATTTCATTAATAGGCCTTGCGGTTTTTTTAGATAATAGGGGTTGTTGGAGAGGTGTGCAGAGCTTAATCTGACCCTCTACAGTCCTGTGTTGTGCTGTGGAAATGACAGTTGAACTGTCACCTGTGAGACCTGTGAGTGCAGTTGGACACAATGAGGTGTTCCTTATCCACTAATGTCTGTGTGGTTAATTTTCAGGCATTTTCAGCACTGCTTCAGAGATCCATTCAGCTTTCAGAATTCACACCACAATTTCATCAGAAATTGCAATCTCTAGTTAAGTATGTAATGTGATTGCGCAATGGATAGGAGATGATGATGCTGAAGGGAACTTGTTAACCTGAATGATTATGAACAGTGTTCACACAAAACCATGTGGTGTTTCCTCTAACCAGACCGACCGACTGAACCGGTCTTTTTGATGTGTTTTATCAGAGATGTGAACTGCAACCACACACACACACACACACATAGATGAGGATTTCTATATTTGTCAGTTAAAGCAGGTATGCAGATGTTTGTGTTTCTTAAATACTATTAAAATCTGAATAGTATTAAAATGAGATTATATTGTGTACTAAAGCAGCCTATGCTGTAAAAAGTTGCATATGGAGCTGCTTTGTTAATGCATTTGCATATTAATGGATATGTCAATTTCAATATGGGAAAAACTAGAATACTGGATTTTGGACAATTTATTTCATTAGATGTAATTTTCTTAAAATATTTTGAGTTATTTTGTGTAATTATGTGTATTTTATTTTGTTGTAAAATATATTTCCAACCCTGTTCTCATCCCTGTAGACAGCAGTGTAACTGAAAACTTTCGACTTTCTTTCAGTGCCTTAACTTCAGACATTTTCACTTTACATTACACACCAAAACATTCTTGAATATTCAGATCGATTGTGAGATCTGCAATATATATATGCGCGGAGTGTTTAATTGATTCACCTGGGGTGTGTTTAACCGATTCACTTGATTCAGCTGCAGGGTGTTTGTCTGATGCGCCTGCGGTGTGTTTAAACGATCCAGCTGCGGAGTGTTTTACCGATCCAGCTGCCGAGTGTTTAACAGATCCGGCTGCGGTGTGTTTAACCGATCCGGCTGCCGAGTGTTTAACCGATCCGGCTGCCGAGTGTTTAACCGATCCGGCTGCCGAGTGTTTAGTCGATTCACTTAATTCACCTTGGGGTGTTTAACCAATTCACCTGCGGGGTGTTTAACCGATTCTCTGTGGTGTGGTTAACTGATTCACCTGCGCGGTGTTTATCCGTTTCACCTGCGGTGTGGTTATCCGTTTCACTGTTGCGTGTTTAACCGATTCAGCTGTGGTGTGTTTATCTGATTCAGCTGCGGGGTGGTTATCCCATTCACTGCAGTGTGTTTACCCAATTCACTTCCTTCACCCGAGGGGCGTTTAAACAATTCAGCTGCAGTGTATTTAGCCAATTCACTTGTGGTGTGTTTGACTGATTCACCTGTGGTGTGTTCATCCAATTCAGCTGCGGGCTGTTTAGCCAATTCACTTGATTCACTTTCGGTTTGAATAACCCATTGACATGTTAAAAAGAGACTGGGCATACATCAATCTCGTGCTTACGATGTTTTACAGTGATAATTATGGAAGGAAGTTTGGTGCAGGGGTCATTAACTCTCACGTACAGCCTCTCTCAGCCGACTCTGTACAGTACACCCTGGACAGCTCGCCAGGCCATCGCAGGGTGGAAACTATGCAGCTATGCAGCTACTCTTTACTGAAATCACCAATGGTTCCTTTACATTCCTCTCACCACAGACAGTCAGAGACATGGCCGGCCTTTGCACTAAAATCAAATTCTTGGTTTGTTGTCATGTTTTAAGACACGTTTTCATGTACACTGCCTCATTTTTCATGTTATACTGAGCTCAGATTTCCCAGTTATAAATTCAACTAAACACTGTGTAAAAGAAATTATTCTTATACCTGCAATGTAATTTATTCTCCGCTAGAGGGCGCTGAAGAAGGTTGCCTAATATTTATTTTATATTTTCTAACATTTTTACCTTAGAACCCACATCACAATGTGAAAATGTCACCACAATGTAACAGTGTATATCCAATCAATGTACTTTTTTTCACGCCGATCTTGTATGTGTAGAGAGAATTGAAATACAGCCTTGGTGCTTGGTGGCAATGATGGTGGTCGGCTTGAATAACATAAGGTCATGTGATAATATGTAAGATTATTAATATTGCTTAAAGAATATTTTTCTTGATTATAGTTTGTATCCTCTCAAATCAATTGTTCTGTTTCTCATAGGTTCTGACATTATATTTTGCATTTTGTATACATGTCAGCTGATAATCATTTGTTCTGTACTTATTCTGTAGAGATGTTTTTATACTGATTTTAGGCTGTTTTGTGGTGAACACTGCCTCTGGCAAATATATCTACTGGCATAATTATCTTACACATTTTGTTCTTACATAGTACTTTATTCCCAAAACACTATATAAAAAATTTTGGCTGGAGATAAGATTTTAAATCTTAATTAGATTGCATATGTTTGCAGTGCATGAGGTATCTGTTGATGCTGCGATGTCTACCCTGAGTGCGATATCAAGCATGAAAAGAGGGATCAGTGCATTCCTGATGATCAGATTTCAAAGATAAAGCTACACAAACTGGTTTGGCTTCATGTGACTACTGGAGGCCAAGAGCTTCACATCAGACTGGGGAACAATGTGATCTCTGTGATGTTTACTGTAGTGTGGTTGTTGTTGCCAGATTATTTGGTTTGAGTGTTTCACACACAACAACCTTTATAACCTCTACCCAAAATAACAAAAAGCTCTGTGTGGGTGGAGGTTCTAGAGACAGGAAATCTAATTCAAATCAGAGCAATGTACAGGCATTCCTATTAAAGTGAGAAGTAAATGGGTATGTACACCACTCAAACCACCAGTGGGTTAACGTCAAACCACTGATGGGTGGCGTGAATCCCATCCAGCTGTAGGTTGAGGTGCATTACACAGCAAGTGAAGAGTCAGTACTCAGAGTTGTGTTGGAAGCAGGAAAAATTAATGTAGTTGAAGAATCTGAACTACTTTCATGGGAGCATCATAGTGATGGTTAGATGAGAGGGTTATATCAGCTCTGTACAGTGGGTGTTCCTGGAGTCCTCTGCATAGAACCAGCCAAAAGTGGTTCAAGGAAGGACACCCAGTGAACTGAGTAGTGAAGGCTGTTCTGTCAGCTCCAAGGTGACAGCAGAGTCACTGAAATTCAGATTGCTGAGAAAAAGTTCCCATGAAGTAAACCATACATTTTTATACATGTTAAGTCTGCATTAAATGGTCATCTTTTGTTTTATGCAAAACAAAAATATTTTTCTGAGGATTTTTATACCAAAGTTCCTGTCTTTTCTCTTCCTGTTAAATGGTTTCAGTGGCATTTACTAATTTAATGTCCAACCAATACACTTTCTTGGATCTTTAGACCCTCCCCTGTGACTATCAGATTTGTCAGTTATCAGCTGGTGCACCTAAAAGGTTTGCATGTCCAATAGCATGTTTAACACTATTGGCTGCTGTTAATGCCAATCAATAAGAGTTAAAAGCCTCTCCCTACCTTTAACAGCTTGTTATATATGGAAACGTGGAACTAGCTGGGTTGGCATGCATTATTAACCTTGGGGATTTTGACTCTGTTGGAGTTTTCTCTCATCTGTTGTTTAATCTGAGAAGCATAAATGAAAACTAATCATGTGCTAAAGTAACTTTAGTCTGTTAACCCTTTGATGTTTAACTACGACCACCCCTCCTCTCCTGTGTCAACAGATATTTCCGTCTTAAAACAAAATATATCTTAAGATTATTTTCTGATTTTTCGAACCTCTCCATCTTACCTGTCTTCTGTTAGCAGCTGATTCCCATCAGTGTTCCAAAGTCTCAGGGGTTATCATATCAGTAGAGTCACTGGAGAGCATGTGGAGAAATTATTTGATACAGATTAAAGTATTTTACACACACGCATGCTTGTGTACACACGCACAAAAAAAACTAATTTTTTATTCTTGAGAAAGAATAGTATCATGGCCACCGTTGGAGTATCTCTTATTGTATTAATTATAATAATAGTAAATATATAGTACAGGATTCGTTTGTGCTGGTGTAATCAGCAGTTTGAAAATGACAGATTCTCCTCTCAGATGAAAGCTTGTTAAATTTACTGCACCGTTACTAAGGTGCTGTTGTGTGTTTTTGAAAAATAGGTCCAAGCAGATGGTGCTGATGAAGGCTGTGTGACGTTCGTCCTGCATGAAGAGGACCACACGCTGGGCAATTCGCTCAGATACATGGTCATGAAAAAGTAAGAGCTCATTCATAACCAGGGAACATTCACAGAAACATTTGTTGTTTCTAGGGAAATAAACAATGCTGCCATTTTTAGACCTTTTGGGTTTATAGTAACTTCCATGATCTTTGGTGTGCTTTGTAAAGAATAGTGATACAATGTTTTAAAACCTACTTTTGGTAGTGTTCTCAAAGTGGAAAAATTACAACAGTCCAACCTTTAACTGGCAAATTTATTAATTAAAAAATCAAATCTGTCAAATAAAGATACCCACGGGAAAAATAGAAAAAAGAACTCCTCACCCCCTACGTGTGGGACATATGTTCTGGCGTCATGCTCCTCTAAAAAAAGGTCTTAACAGCCTCAATGACTTCATTATCATTCACAAAATGTGGTCCTTGAAGTGCCGATCTCAGTTTGGGAAACTAATAAAAGTCTGAGGGTGCAAGATCAGGTGCATAAGGTGTTTGTGGTAGAAGTTTGAAGCTGCACTCGGCAGCTGCAGCAACGGCCACCTGTGAGGTGTGAACTGGTGCATTGTCCTGAACCAACAAGACACCCAGTGTACAGACATAAATAACTACTGAATTACAACTAGCATGAATAGTTTTTAACTGAATATTATTGGGACAGGTTATTCATTCATTCATATTCCGAACCGCTTATTCCTAAATAAGCCTCCAGGAGGCTGGCTCCCATCCCTGTCTCTGAATTCATCTCCTTCTTTTCTTCTTTTCCTTGGCCAAACAGTAGCCCAATTTCCACCAAAAAAATGTGCTTCTGTGGTTCTGCTGCCATCTCTTGTACCACTTTTGGGATATTTGCTTTCAAACTGGTGCTTCATTTAATGCTCAGCCCACAAATATGTGAATGAATAGATGTCACATAAGTAAACGCCAAATAACACTGTAGCCTTGCTGTCATTCCCTCAAGGAGGAGAAGAGTTTGAGTTTTGGAGGATCAAAAAACTTCCCATAGCTCCTGTGAGGTACAGTGGCATGCAAGTCTTCACCCCTTGTTGGTTTTCCTATTTTGTTGCCTTATAACCTCTAATCTAATTTTATTATATTTTATTCCATTTTTTATGTAATGGATCCACACAAAATTGTCCAGTCTGATTAAACAGAAAAAGTTCCAAAAAATCAAAACCTATTGTGTGCACATGTATTCACCTAATTTGCTGTAAAGCCCCTAAATAAGATATGGTTCTACTGATTACCTTCAAAATTCACCTAATTAGTTAAAGGTCCACCTCTGTGCAATCTAAGTGTCCAAAATGAAGGCAGAAATCAGTGAGTAAAAAGTGGTAAAGAAAACTCAGTATTATCCTTTTTTTTGTTTGATTCACACAAAATTTGGGAAACACAGATGATTTTATTTATTTATTTCTTCGAGGGCTGAAGTTGATTTAGTGGTGACATCACTGAACAGTGACATCGCTGTTTCTTCGGGGGTCTTTCAGTTTCTTCCACTGTTTCACATGATTCTTCAGGCTGACAAAGTCTCTGTTGTTTTCAGTTCATGCATGAATTACCAAATTATGTTCTTTGCCCCCCAGTGCAGCTAACTGGGTTATTAAAGGCCAGCCATGTCTCTCGCTGTCTGTGGTGAGAGTCATGTAAAAGAACCATTGCTGAATTTCGTTAAGAGTAGGCTGCATAGCCGTCAGCGATGTCCGGGGTGTACTCTGCCCTTGTCTGGAGTTGGCTGAGATGGGCAGCAGCCTCCATGCGACCCTAATTAGGATTGAGCGCTTCAGAAAATGGATGGATGGATGGGTTTTGCCCTCGTCATTTCCTGTGTGAATGCAGATTTTGCCTGCTCACATCCCTGTTTTTAATCAGTGATGCTGTATGGACCATGACGCAGCCAGTGTATGATATCTGTCCATCATAACTTTATCCAAGTTTTGATTTCATTGTCGATATTTCATGAGACTATTGTACTTCTTTTTCTTTTCTTTTCCCAACCTTGTGACTTTGTATGTGCAGAAAACATGAATTTAATCAACATTCAGTGGGTGTCAACCTTATAAAATATGGTGGAAGACTGTGCTGTATTGAGGTTGTACAGAGTATTAAATGCTGGGGTGCAACATGCTCTTGGTGAAAATGTTTACTTTATTGGTTTCTGTGAATAAATTTATTTTGATATGAAAGGTTGGATTTTTCAGCGGGATCTTCTGGCAGAATACTTGTTAATAAATTCAGCACTAACTTAATAAGCAAGTGATAAAAAATTTTAACCATTGTGGGTCTTGGAGTAAGTGTATTTTCTAGCTTTGAATAAGTGGCATTTTGCTCTGTGTTTATTTCCAGACCACCTCGTAAAAAAGTAGCCAATAAAAGCTATCAGACAGGTTCCCTTCGAAGGGTGTGGTTTTATTTTTCTGACCATCACCATATCCTACAAAAGAGCTGTGCTGGAAGGGTGGAATTTAGCAAAACTGTCTATTAGCTACTGTCCAACAGAACGAGGGAAATAATGAAACTACCTGTCCTCCTTCATATTTATCAGGCAGGAACACTGTATCTTCTTTGCCTGTTGGATTTGTCCTGTTGACTTGTTTGCTAATTTTTCTCGCCCTACAGGTTTATGACTTATTTGCTTATTTGCAGAAGTAAAACATATACTGAATGTGTTTTCCTGGTTCCGGTGCGGCTCACCTTCTCTCTGCATTCCTCTCCTGCGTCTCTGGCATGGGGTGGGAGGCAGCAGAGGGTATATAAATCCAAATAAATGTCATAATAAATCCACAATAGATATGGAGAGCTGCAAGAAAAAATGTGAAAACAATAAAGGCTCATTTTACTGTTGAGAGAATCAAAGCAAAGCAGAGAGATAAATATGAACATGAAGATTTAAATAAAGCCACTTAAATAAAGGTCTCAGAGTTCAAACGGTTCCAGGAACACTTTAATCATTACAATCTGCACTTTTAATACTGACATACACTGCAGTAAGCTTAGACAGGCAAAATAAATAAAGTGTATCCAGCAGGTAGTAACATAATTTTGGTACTTTCAGGCCTATTGTGGAACAAATGCTTGTCCTTCTACTGTGGGACAGTTGATGAAACTTGCCAATGATTTTCCTTTTGTTTTCACAGTCCTGAAGTAGAGTTCTGTGGTTACAGCATTACACACCCATCTGAGAGCAAGATCAACTTTCGGATTCAGACACAAGGTGAGATTTGTACTCCGTTAGAAATATTTTTAAAATGTTCACGTTTAGTCAACGTTTATATTTCTGTTATAATGTACCCAACATTTTCACTATTATTTATTTTGAATATCACCTTCTTTGTTCTGTGTGATACCAAAAAGCACCACGTTTTTTCAGATGTAATGCTAATAATTTTTTTTAAACTTTTGCACCCTTAATTTGTAGCCTACTGTGTATACTTAAATACATTTCTTTGAGGGTAATGGAGGAAGATGCTTCCTTGGACCCTGAGGCACATTTTTGTCCTTAACTCTATTTGGCTGAGATGAGTTTATATCACATTAATTAGATTATTCCTAATAATAGAATAGTGCTAGACACCGAACAAAGCACCATTTTGATTGCATTGGGGAAAGCGTCCAAGAAGGGATTCCAACAAACTCCCACCACACCCCCAAGATGTCTGTGTGTTCCAGTCTACATCATTATAGCTTGTTTGCATGTAAAATACTTGTTAAATGTATACCCTGATGGTCAGTTAATTTTATTATCCACAAACAGAATTAAATAAGATTTATTAACAGAGTCAGTTAATGCCCTCTTGCTCCTCTTGGTGGAGCAAAGTGAAAAAAGTATTAATAATTTAATATTGGTGTGTTCGTCTGAGGTCCTGATTAAAGTACAAACATAGGGGGAATTCCCCTTATTCAATTATATGTGGGAAGAAGCATATAGTATTTGCTGCCACCGTTTCACATGAGTTCCGAAATTCAGTTTTATTTGTGTAGAGCTTTTTATAATTAACGTTGCAAAGCAGCTTTACATGAATAAATTTTGTAAAGAATTTAAACGTACGATTTTAAACATTTCTTTTTATACACATCTCACACATACCCTTCATCCACATTTGTCTGAGATAGGCTTAAATGAATTAATCAATGTACAATATACTTTTAGTAATCACTGATTTAGTTACCCACAATTAAGCTGATATCCTTCGTTTCTAAATAAATCCTTAAAAACTAGTTCTAATTTTTTTTAGCCATCTGCAGTGAATTTGGCCAGGGGTGTAGTGGTGGGTAAATGATGTTGACACACCTTTTGATCAAATCAATTTTATCTGTGGTCCCTCCATGAGTCTGTCTGTAAACAATTTTTTGTTATCGATATTTCTCTGAATCTACTACTCAGAACAGGTTCTTACCTTAGAAATGGTTTTCCCTTATGGTCTAGTTGTACACTTTCTCTCTCTCTCTCTCTCTCTCTCTACTATTTAGGACAGGTTGTTATTTAATTCATAACCCCCCGGTTGGTGGTTCAAGCCCCAATAACACCAAGCTGCCACTTGATCCTTGAGCATGGCCCTGAACCCTCAATTGCTCAGTTGTATGAAAAAATTAATGTTATGAATGCAAGTCATTCTGGATAAGTGTGTCTGCCAAATGCCATAAATGTAAATTTGAAAATTCAGTATGGCTGCCTCTGCACCATCTTTAAAATAATCATTGTATGTCGTGTCTATTTTATTTGCTTGCACTGTGTGAAGGCAAACGATTTTGAGTTTTCTGTTTGTGGCTTTTTATCCTAACATCCATCAGATCACTTTTTGTCCATGGTCTATAATCTGTCCTCTGTCCCTTAACAATTGTTTAGGTATCTATTCCAAGAACATAGCAGAAACAATGTTCATCTTATTTTTCGTGCAGGTTTCCCCAATGGTCTCATTGTTTGCCGTGGTATTTTTATTTAGCTAAGGGATCCCATGCCTGTGCCTGCCAATAAATTAAAACTCTGTGTAATACAACAAAACTGAAAACAAATATTCTCTGCAACAATATGTAAATATACTTCAATAAAAATATAGGCAGTAGCCACACGAGGCGAGAAATTTAGAGCATCTGTCAAATGCATCAGTTGTCAGGTTTTCTAAGTCCTTTTACTCTTGTAAATAATCAGAAGAAATGATCATTATTGAAAAGTTTCATTTCAATTCTATGTCCTTACTGGATGGTGGATGCCGAGATCCATATGGATCTCTTTTTAATTACAAAACAATGTTAACTCACTTTTTTTATGACCTTTTACTGACATGTCACTATACACTTTAAAATTGAGTCTTGAGAGTATATTACCCTGCTGAAAAATTACAATTTCTGACCAACTTTCAGATTCTGATAGATAGAAGTAGTTTCCAAATTTCTGTTATAATGCAACACTTTACACAAACGGTGTTAATCAGTTTATTCAAGTACTTGGAAAGCTGAAAAATAATTTAATTAACCAACATAGGCTGAGTTTTGGAAGCAAATCAGCTGGTCAGTAAACTTGGTTTTTCAGGAGTGGGGTCAACAATCTCCCCCATTCAGTACTAATATAAAATCCTTAGTCGATTTTCCGTAAGACAGTGCTCGATACAGTAAAGTAGAGCTAAATATGTGGTATAAGGAA
>JBCNYG010098590.1:0-16409 GCA_039654305.1 Porochilus rendahli | reverse complement strand
TTCAGTGGGGGTTGGACTCTGCCAAGGCTGCCCTTTGTCACCAATTCTGTGCATAATTTTTATGGATAGAATTTCTAGGTGCAGTCAAGGTGTTGAGGCGTTCTGGTTTGGAGGCCATAGGATCTTGTCTCTGCTTTTTGCAGATGATGTTGTCCTTTAGGCTTCATCGAACCAGGACCTTCAGCTCTCACTGGAGTGATTCGCAGCTGAGTGTGAAGCGAATCAGCACCTTGAAATCCGAGGCCATGGTTCTCAGTCAGAAAAGGGTGGAATGCACCCTCCAGATCTGGAATGAGGTCCTGCCCCAAGTGGAGGAATTCAAGTATTTCGGGGTCTTGTTTACGAGCGAGGGAAGGATGGAGTGGGAGATTGACTGGCAGAGCGGTGCAGCCTCTGCTGTAAAGCGAAGCTTGTACCGGTCCGTTGTGGTGAAGAGGGAGCTGAGCCAGAAGGCAAAGCTCTCAATTTATCAGTCAATTTACATTCCTACCCTCACCTATGGTCGAGCTTTGGGTAGTGACTGAAAGTGCAAGATCTCGAATACAAGCGGCTAAAATAAGTTTCCTTCGCAGGGTGGCAGGTCTCTCCATTAGAGATAGGGTGAGAAGTTCTGTCATCCAGGAGGAACTCGGAGTAGAACCGCTGCTCCTTCGCGTTGAGAGAAGCCAGCTGAGGTGACTGATTAGAATGCCTCCCGAACGCCTCCCTGGTGTGGTGTTTCAGGCATGTCCGACCGGGAAGAGACCCGGGGCCGACCCAGAACATGCTGGAGGGACTTAATCTCTCGGCTGGTCTGGGAACGCCTTGGCGTCCCCCCGGAAGAGCTGGAGGAAGTGGCTGGGGAGAGGGACGTATGGACCTCACTGCTTTGGCTGCTGCCCCCGCAACTCGGCATCAGACCAAAGTAATCATTAAAAGTAGTTGCAGGCAGTAATAAGGGGAGACAAGCAACAGCACCACAGAGTTGAAATGGAAACTATGAAAAATTTAATTAGGTTTTCTTTTTAAGTTCCCATGAAGAAAAACAATATTGGTTCTTCTCAGGCCCAGTGGATGTTGCAGAATTAAATGGTCCTGTGTTGGGGACCATTAAATGTTCCGAGCATTTCAGCATCATCCACCTTGCTTTGTGTGAAGAATTGTTAAATATTAGCCCACAACACTAAGTAAAGTAAGGAGTAAAATATAATGTGTTATAGGAAAAGATTCAGTGATCGGGTGGAATATTTCCTTATAACCTCAAATACAAAAGCAGGTTCATGCCTCTTATGTCACTGTGAATGTGCCGCAAATCAAAAAATAATTTTGTGATTTATCATTTCATTTCATAAAATTACATGCTGTTGAACATCCAAAAGAAAATGTAATTCCTGTCATCACTTATGTATGATACAGTGGTTACAAATATTTATTCTCCTCCTCATTCTTCTGTCTCTCTGTATGTTAATTAAACAAAAAAATATCCCTTGCGCCATGTTACTGAGAAAGAAGCAAGTGTAAACTTATTTCTCCTGAAGATTTGTATATGATGTTTGGTTAATGTGGCTGTATTCCAGCTTTGCTGTGGTGGGTTAGAGATTCACCGTGACCCTGAGTAAGATGAATGAGTAGAAGAATTATAACTGGAAATGCTATCATTTTACTCAAACTTGTTAAGATAATAATTTTTACTTGTTTAGATAAGCTTAAAATTAATGAAAACTGAAACATTGCATTTATACTATTTTCCATATTCAGTTCAGAACAGTTTTATTTTTATGGTGCTTTTTACAACTGGAATTGTCGCAAAGCATCTTCACGAAGTAGAAACAAATCTTAAACAATTCTCTATAAACCCTACACAACCCCAATGAGTAAGCCCGCAGCGACAAGGAAAAACTCCTTCAGTCGACACGAGGGATAATGAAAATCTAAATATCTGGGGAATATAGTCTTTTTCATAAGCCATTATTATTATTAAGTGTTAGATATTAGTAATATTGCATTATTATCCTAATTTAAAGGGCTAGTAGTATATATTCTGAGCTGCCTTTGTGATGACTTTGCCTCGACTGATATAGCCAACCACTTAAAAAGTATACAAGCGCTTCAGGTTTTCTTTCTCTAGCAGTTGTTTGGTAATACCCACTAGCCTTTGCGTCATCTAGTTCTCTCACTGTTTTCTGTTGATTCACTTGTGCTTTGTCATTTTCTTGCCTTGCTTGCTTTTATTCACAGAGTTTTTTGAGCTGCTGAGTCGTGCTCAGAGTAGCCGTGCTGATGATCAGAGAGGCCTGCTGAGAAAAGAAGACCTGGTGCTCCCTGACTTCCTGCGTCTAAAGCCGGAGCCCACAGCACCTCCGTCCTGTTCCACTCCCACCTCCCAAAAACATGTTCGTGACTCCAAGCAGCCTCCCTCCATCACCCCTAATGGACACAAGCCCAAAGACGCAGATCAGACAGACCCATTTGCACCGCCTCTCTCCCCTATCCTCGGTCCTCAAGGCCCCCTAGGGCCCCCAGTGCAGGATGGAGAGGGACTGTGTGACCTCACCCTGGTGGGTGAGGGAGACATTAGCAGTCCTAACTCTACTTTACTGCCCCCTGTGCCAACCAGCCCAACCCGTCATGATGCTAACAACACCCCTCCAACGCCGCCTTCTTCTCACAGAAACCCCAGCTCAGGTATTTCTCCCGGATGACTAGCCATGTGTTCTTTAGTGTGTGTAGTTAGTGTATGTTTGTGGTGGCTGGTGTTTGTACATGAATAAACATTATGCCTCAGATTGTTAGATAGGTTAATACGGTCAGATAGAAATTACATTTGACAGATGCACTTTATGGTGTTAAAGCACACCTCTGCTCTGGGTTTTTCTACAACTTAACACACGCACAGGACTTATCAGAACAAATCCATGTGGAAAAAAAGGAGTTTTTATACTAATATTCCTGAACTGTAGATTTGTGTTTACTTGCTTTACTCTGTAAATACCAATGTTTTTGACTGTTGTATTACAAAGATATGACCTGCCATAGATGCTAAGGTTACTAGTTTTCTACACATTTCTTTTGTTATGTGGTGAATTTTAGTGTTTTAACCATGCCACTTTACACTTAAAAAAAATTATGGAGTAAGTAATGATTCATCAGCTGGTGTATCACTTTCCATTCATCCTCCTGCTCCTGCGTAAACCTGCAATTCAACATTGCTGAAGAGTTAAGAGATGAACAGCCAAGGCTTAATAGTCACAGTAACTTCAGAATTATTGATACCCTTCATGAGAATGAGCTAAATTGACTACATGAAATCAGTAACACTGATTAATTAGTGATATTTTGAGCTTAAACATATATGTAAGATTTATAGCATTATTTATATCAGTATTATAATCCATTTATTCATTCATTCATTCATTTTCTAAGCCACCTAGTCCTAATTAGGGTCACAGCGAAGGCGGGATACACCCGCCAGCTCACCAGATCATTGCAGGGCCGACCCACATTCACACTCACACCTAGGGGTGGTGAAACAGCCAATTAGTCTACTGTGCATGTTTTTGGACTGTGGGAGTTCTCTACTGATCAGAATTTCTGCTGTAAATCACAGAATTTGTCAAAGACAGTGTAGAAATTCCTGAAAGTAACTTTTTTTCAAGTACAATAATTAATTTTTTAGAATTAATGATACTTAGGGCATCACAGTGCTGTAGTGTTTAGCACGTCCGCATCACAGCAAAAAGGTACTGGGCTCAAGCCTTATGCTCGGTGAGGGGGTTTCTGTGTGGAGTCTGCATGTTTCACCTCGAGCATGCTTGGGTTTCCTCTGGGTTTCCTTCCACAGTCCAAAGACAGGTACATTAGGCTAATTGGCTGTTCCAAATTGCTCCTTGGTGTGTGTGAATATGCATGGTTGTGTGTGTTAACCTGTGATAGACTAGTGAGCTGTTCAGGGTGTGGCTTTGCCCATAATTGGCTGAGATAGGCTGCACAATCCTAATATGATGAAGCGGTTCAGCAAATGAATGAATGCCTGAATTAATTATATTTTAGAACAGCGATCATTTTCATCCATCTCAGCGAAGATACTCTTGAAAGGTTTTTATGGGAATGATTTTGAGTAGAAGAACGATAAATCGTTTTTTCTGCATAAGAGTAATTGCCTATGTAAGGAATAAAATGCGATGGGTCGTGCATATTATACAATCAATTAATATTACCACCCATCATTCTTCCGCTTTATCCAGGATCAGGTCGCAGGGGCAGCAGTCTAAGCAATGATTGGAATAAGCATTTTGGGGTGGTAAATTATTTCACTATATTAGCATGTCCCAAAGATTTTTTTTTCCCCTGCTGCAGTTTTACAGTGATTATACTTTTACTTTTTGATGTGGAAAAAATTAACATGGTGCTTTTTATTGGTTTTCATCACATGTATTGTACACAAAATAATCTAGTTCCTCTTATGAGGTTACCGTCCCTTACACCGCACCGAACCGCGTTTGCATCTTGTTTACAGTGAGGTATTCTGAAGATGATTGTGAAAATGGATACAAATTTATACAAATCTGTAGGACACGTAAATAAAACTGATAAATACAGTAATAACAAATAAAAAGCCATCACAGTTTCTTTCCAAGAGATATTATTGACCATGAAATGTGCATGTAGCTACTTGTAGAGAACCCACCTAGGTACTGCTGTAATGCAAACTAGCTAATTTAAAATAGCTAGCTTGCTTTGACCCAATATATTGGAACAAAATGTTTCAAAGACCCTAACTTGACTAGAATTTTTATTTTTTATTTTATTTAATTTTTTTGCTTGACTCAAAATGTCTGTTACTTAAAGTGAAGTAAATTTGAAATGAAAAATCCCCCTGACCCCATAAAATAAAGCATTCATCACTGGTAATTTACCCTAACTAATTCTCCTGAAGGATGCCAGTAGTTCTGGAGTTGACTGCATATAACTACTGTTTTTACCGAGTGTAGTGTAGTGTAAGGCGTCTGAGGCTACATTTTTACACATCAGCTGCCTCATTTCATAGCACAGCATTGTTGAATTGCAGGTCATTCTGCCTTAGATCATGTTGATTTTGTGTGTGTCTAATAAACACTAGAGGTGAAATCATACTAGACTTGTTTGTGATCTTGTATAGTATCACTCTTTGTAATTTATTTCCTTCCATTTATTATTTTTTCCTTTATCATTCCTTTATTTTCCCATCCTTTTCTCTCTTTTTATCCCCGTCATTCATGAATGACTTACCTTTTAAGAAGGACTGAGATTTGCAGATCACTCACACTTGATTCTCAAGACACACCACAATTCAGTATTTTCATTCGTTTCATTTTTCAGCTGATTTATCCTTTATTACGTGACAGGAAGGCTGGAGCCCCAAACCACCCCACCCCACCCCAGCCGACTCATGCAAAGTTTGGGTAACCCATGAACTGCTCACCAGATCATCATTCTAAAATCACAACAATGGCAGTTTTTCTAAAACAACATACAGAATAATTATACTGCCACCTTGTGGTTTAGATATTTTATTTTCATTTTCCAAAACACTTTATCCTTTATTAGGCTTCCATGGAGGCTGGAGCCCATCATAATTGAGTACGATGGAAGGCAGGGTTCACCCTCAAAACAGCTCGACAGATCATTGCACAACCAACACGATGTACAACCATTCACACTCACATTCACACTTAGGGGCAACTGAGAATATCAATTTACCCTAATGTGCCTGTCTTTGGACCGTGGGAAGAAACCAGAACACCAGGAGAAAGCTCACACAAGCACAGGGAGAACATGCAAACACCACACAAAAAACGCCCTCGACAAGCACAGGGCTCGAAGCCAGGATCTTCCTGCCATGATGCAAAACAAAGCTAAAAACACTTGTGTTCGGACAGAGATTTTAACAGTAGTAATGGGTGCAGCCGTGGCCTAATGGTTGGAGACGCGGGTTTGGTTCAGTTCCCACACCAGCACTAAAAATGGGTGGTGGCGGGGGCAGTAAGCAGCACTTTCCCTTTCTCCTCCTTCATGGCTGAAGTGCCCTTGAGCAAGGCACCTAACCCCCACCTGCTCTCCAGGTGCTGCTATGTGTGGCAGCCCACTGCTCCGAGCGTGTGTGCGCTCACTCTGTATGGGATTAGTGCATTGTATCAAAATAAAAAATGAGGCTCTTCAAATCAAAGATTAAGATATCCTAACCATTATATAGGGATATGAGGTAATGTCATAGTATCTGGTTAGACCTTGTAAAGTTTGCTTTTAGATGTTCAGGCCCAAATTTGGATAAATGATATCCCTTCAATAAATTTGAATGAAGGGGGAACCTATTCTTTTTATGAATTCTATTGATTTAAATAGTCTACATGATTCCAAGATGATTATCTAGGTATGTACTATTCTTCAGCTGTGATCTGTCTAAAATCAAGTAAGGTGAACACTGTCTGGGCTGCGGTAGAGTAAGGAAAATGTGGAATGTGTATTTCCCCGCCATCAACGGCTTCATCTGTCTTTTCCGGCTTTCCAAAGTTGTCCTAAAACCTAAACATTCCTGCTTTTCTTTTCGAGTCATTCACCAGGTTGCTCCGTGCCTTCTTGAACATTTCTGTTTCTCAGGTGCAGTGGATGAAATCAGGACTGCTGTGAGTCATGAGCACGGAGAAACACCAGAGCAGACAGATTCCCCATCTTCTGAGCAAAGGACTGATGTACACGTTGTCCCTCTGGATGAGAGCTTTGAGGGCTATGCAGCAGAGCTTCGTCAGTGCCAAAGCAAAATGCAAAACGGAACCTACTCTGCTGTCCATCCTACAGGTCTCCTCAACAACGCCTCACGCAGCAGCCAAAATAACACAACACCATACAAAGCTACATTTGTATGAATAATAGTACAGAAAATTTTTTAAAGGGTGAATAAGATGTCATTGTGTATAAATGTAGTTTGTAATGATAGTAACTTATTGAATGATAAATCAAAAGCTGTGATTTTAGATATGAATCAAATAAAATTGAACATGATGTACCCTGTTTGGATATACAGTAAGCTCAGTGATGAAATTATACATACAAGCTGTGGGTCTGCTTCATATGTTAACAGGGTTGAATATTTGGGAAATGAGGAGTAAAGTTGATCATGTTTAATCATTTTTTTGGTTGTGTATTTTCTTTTAAACACTGAGGTGTGTTCCTGTCAGTTTTTCTCACTTCCTCACACATTGGCCGAACTGTTTAATCCTACTAGGGTCATGAGGAGGTTAGTGCCCAGCTCAGCCAACTATGCGCAAAGACAGGGGACAGCCTAAATAATCGCAGGGCAACACACACAACATCTTAAACACACCCAGGGGCAATTTGGAACACCCAGTTGACCTAATGTGCATGTCTTTGAACTGTGGAAAGAATCCAGAGTACCCAGAGGAATCCCACCAAAGCACAGACTGAACATGCAAACTCAGAAACGAACCTGGGACTCGATCCTTTGACTTTCTCACTTTGAGGTGGACATGCTAACGATTACGCCACGGTGTCACCCTGAGCTATTCTATATTGCCAACATGTGTGGACCCCTCGGGACGGTGGCGCAGTGGTTAACACGTCCACCTCACAGCAAGAAGGCCTGGGTTCGATTCCCCGGCTCGGGCGTTTCTGTGTGGAGTTGCATATTCTCTCTGCTTGAGTGGGTTTCCTCCTAGTACTCTGGTTTCCTCCGACAGTCCAAAAACATGCACAGTAGCCTAACTGACTGTTCCAAAACACCCCTAGGTGTGTGTGTGTGTGTGTGTGTTGGCCCTGCAATGGCCTGGCGAGCTGCCCAGGGTGTACCCTGCCTTCACCCATGGTCTGAGATGGGCCCCAGCCTCGCCCAGCCTCGAGGGATTTTATTTGGTGTTCAAAGTGGGTTGGTACTCACAAGTATAATTTTTTTTTTATAACAGAACTTGACATAAGCTCCAAGTACACCACTTCAAGCATGACTAGTCTAGTCAAATGTAGACAATCAATCTGATGATCAAGTAAGATATCTATTTAGTTAAGTTTTGTTTGGTTTGTGACACACCGGTACTAAGGTTCCAATACTAAACAACTACACTTCGGCAGCTATGACAACAAAACACTCTGGAAATGTCATATTAATTCTATCAATGTTATTAAGAAAGCCTAATAATCAGAATCAGAATGTAAATTGTGTACACACAGTTGCTCCATACCAAGTAAAGAATTAGATAAAAGTCACAATATAAGAAAGATTACAAATATCTATGCAAATATCATTCAGCATTTATTTTCTGAATCACTTAATCCTAATTAATGTCGCTGAGACGCTGGTGCCCATCTCAGCCGACTCTGGGCGCCAGAGATTTTTAATCTTTTATTTTCAAAGCCGCTTAATCCTAATTAGGGTTGCATGTTTTTGGACTGTGAGAGAAAACCAGAGTACCTGGTGGAAACCCAAACAAGCACAGGGGGAACATGCAAACTCAACACAGAAACACCCAACCCAGGCCTCCTTACTGTGAGGCGGATGTGCTAACCGCTATGCCACCATACCACCCCATATACATACATACATATATATGTTCCATACATTTCGCTGTGCTTCGATGTATTGAGCACTGTACTATGGAAAATCGACTCAGAATTTTATATATATGAATGTAGTGCAAAAATCAAATGTATAACAGTGGATTCTGTTGCTATATGGAGGAGTTGTACAGTTTAATGGTCACAGGTAGGAATGATTTCCTGGAGTATTCATCTGGTATCAGTCTCTCACTGTACGAACTCCTGTGACTGATCAGCGGGTTGTGAAGTGGGTGGGAGGTATTGTTCAATATTGTCTTTAAATTGGACAACATTCTCCTTTTCGACACTGTCAGAGAGTGCAGCTCCATCCCCACAAAAGTACTAGCTTTGCGGATCAGTTTGTTCAGTCTGTTTGCATCTGCAACCCTCAGCCTGCTGCCCCAGCATGCAACAGCATAGAGGATGGCGCTGGCCACAACAGACTCATAGATCATCGTTAGTAGTGTTCGGCAGATGTTAAACGACCTTAACTGCCTCAAAAGATAGAGATGGCTCTGGCCCTGTTTGTAAAGTGTGGTAGTGTTCTTAACCCAGTACAGTTTATTGTCATTATGAACTCCAATGTATTTGTAATCCCCTACCATTTCCACATTGACGCCCTGGATAGGTACAGGGGCCGCTGGTGTTTTGGATCTCCTGAAATCTACAAAAAGTTCTTTGCTCTTTGTTACATTAAGCTGCAGATGATTCTGCTCACACCATGTGACGAAGAAATCCACAGCAGCCTGATATTCTGTCTCATCACCTCCACTGATACATCCGACTACAGCAGAGTCATCAGAAAACTCCTGAAGGTGGCAGATCTCTGTGCAGTAGCTGAAGTCAGTTGTATAGGGGGTGAAGAGAAAAGGGGAGAGGACGGTCTCTTGTGGTGCCCTAGTGTTGCTGACCCCCATATCTGACAAACAGTGCAGCAGGTGCACATACCGTGGTCTTCCAGTCAGGTAGTCTACAATCCAGGACACAAGAGTGGTATCCACCTGCATCGCTGTCAGCTTCTCACCCAGGAGGGTCAGCCTGATGGTATTGAATGCGCTGGAAAAGTAATAAATATGACCCTCACAGTGGTCCAGGTGGGTGTACACACAGGTAAGCAGGTAGGTAATGGCTTTCTCGACTCTGTGACGGGGCTGATAAGTGATCTGAAGGAGGTCCAGATGTGGTCTAACCATGGGTCGGAGTTGATCCGGTATGAGCCTCTCGAGGGTCTTCATGAGACATGAAGTCAGTGCCATGGGGCTTATCGTGAAAATATAATATAAGACTCCACAGAGCTGGGGGGCACAGGCTTATATAATATTCAGTATGCTTATTGAAACGTATTGCTGGCCAATGTAAATGTCTCTGGATCGATCTGCTTGTGTAAAGTTTCTGTGCATGTTTTCTCTGTGTCCACGTGGGTTTTATCTGGGTTTTCAGTTAGTAGGTGTGAAGATTAGGTGGCTGCATGAAATCGCCCCTTGGTGTGAATGGCTGTGTGATCTCACTGTGCAGTGTTATGGGGCCAGGCTGCAACTCTGACTAGGATGAAGTGTTTACTGAGGATGAATGAATCAGTGATTGAAGTTGGGATGGGAAATGCAAATAAAGCAAGCAAAGCAGCTGCATTGATGCAAAAAAAGTACTTTAAGATTTTGGAGCAGTATCTTTTTCAGGAACATTTTCTATTTGCATGTAAGGAAGACAATGCAAACCATGTTTTATACACATTACTAAGGCATGACTGTAGAAGAAAAGCATGCGGGCTGTCTGCAGTCCTGACCTGACCCTCATACAGAATGTGTGGTAAATTGAACCACAACAAAAAATCCATCATCAACCCAGTATGCCATAAAACCTGTCTGCAAGAAGAATGGAAGATGTGACACTTTAAACATTTCATCACTTGTTGACTTCAGTCTCTAAATGTCTTAACTGAAGCAATGGCAATGTAAATATTTAGCAAGATTAAAAATTTTTACAGAAAATTCTTTGGGGTAAAACCTGAAATAATTTGCTGCAATACAGCTACATCATTGCTTTCAGTTTTGGGCAGCATGGTGGCGTGGTGTTTAGCCTCGGAACAGTAAGTACAATAAGGTCCTGGGCTTATGCGTTTCTGTGTGGAGTTTGCATGTTCTCCATGCAGAACCCAGTCGTGGGTTCACGTTGTTTCAACAGTCTCCTTCCATCATCCAAAGACACGCACATTAGGCTAACTGGGTGTTTCAAAATACTGTTTTCATTTGAATTCCATCATTCATTCATCCATTCCTTTTCTAAGCCGCTTACCCTAATTAGGGTCATGGGGAGGTCGGTGCCCATGTCAGCCGACTCTGGGCGAGGGCGAGGTACATGCTGAACAGCTCACCAGGCCATCGCAGGGCCAACACACACATACAACTATTCACACTCTCTCTCACACCAAGGGGCAAGGGGCATGTTCTTGGACTGTGAAAGGAAACCAGAGTACCCAGAGGTAACCCCACTCAAGCACGTGGAGAACATGCAAACTTCATACAGAAATGCCCAAGCCCGGGAATAAAACCCAGGCTTTCTGGCTGTGAGGCGAGGGTGACACCATATTTTTTATGATTTGGGGTTGTAAGTAAGCAACACAACTTGCAGAAATTGCAATTTTGAATTTCAGTTTAATTCATTCTGTGTGTTGTTTGTATGTTTTCCCCGTGGTTGTGTGGGTGTCTTCTGGGTACTCCGGTTTCCTCCCACCATCCAAAGACGTGCACAATCAGCTTATCAGCTGTTCCGCATTACCCCTAGGTGTGAGTGTGGGTGTGAATGTTTTGTGTGTATGTGTGTGTGTGTGTGTTTGTGTGTGTTCCCCTGCAATGATCTTGCGAGCTGTTCAGGTGTACCCCGCCTTTGCCCAGAGTTGGATAAGACTCTAGCACAGGGGTGAGCTATTAATTTTCCCAAGGGGCCACACAAGAAACAGAAAATATTGTGGAGGGCCGGACCAATAGGCTGAGACAAATTATGCTTAATATTAGTTTGGATAATCTCTAATTTAGAAGACACAATCTCTTTATAAAGGCAGTAAATTGCATCTTTTTGACAAGGTGTGATTGCTGAGAGTAAATGTGATTTTTAAAAAAACAAAAGCTCAGAAAAAAGCATTATTTTATTTCATCCACTATATTATTCACTCAAAATTTCCCAAAACAATTGTACACAGAAATGTACTATTTTGAATATCCAGCAATAAATGAACATTTTACAAATTGTTAGAACTATTTTGCTTGTGGTCCAACCACCTCGCTTGCTGTTTTTCAGTTCTTGTTTCTTGTCGAGTGAGAGGTTTCTATTCTCTGATGGGCTTGAACAAGTTCATCGAAGTCAGGCTATATGTCTCAGGTGGGAAATAAAAGGACAGCTGACAGATAATCATCAGTAACAGAGGATCTATACCTGTCTAACTTCATCACTGAGAATGTTTGCTTACATATGTAGGTAGATCCATAGAGAACAACTTCTGAGAATGCCTCCTCATGTGTGGAAAGTTCTATTCCTTGAGAGAAGATTAAAAATCCAGCACTGATACTGACTTAAACTGCTCTGCCAGTATCATATCAGATTGCAGGTCACTGAGTTCCAGCTGAATGTTACTGGGTGCATTACCCACACGGCAGGTAATGGGAGACTAAATCATGCGCATTTTACCTTCAACTGTTTTGAACTCTTCGAATTAGCTTGAAAACTCACCATGCAGTGTGTGCGTAGCCTACATTCATACATGTGTAATTTACACGGCCCAGTTAGGGACAACAAAAGGGCCGGATGTGGTCTGGGGACCATACATTGCCCAGGTCTGCCCTAGTAAACGGTTTGGCAAATGAATGAGTGAGTGATTGAGTATATCATATGTATATAGTCATTGACAAAAGTCTTGTCGCACATGTGGACATTCATGTATTAAAGCCCATATCTCACCAACCTATTAACTGATTTTCATCAACTATGACTTACATTAATCCTACAAGCATACAGATTGTTTTGTGAAAGCAACAGAAAATTGTAAATTTATTTATATATTTTACAGCTAATAAAAGTCAAATATATCCATTCTAGGCTTGACAAAAGTCTTGTCGCAATCGTGTAACATCAAATTCTGGATCAAAGTAATTAGTAAATTCAGTAAAATATAATTAGTAAAATTAAAAGAATTAAAATAAAAGAAAAATGCTTGATTAAATGAATATACATAAAATCCAGGTATTAAAGCAACTTTTAGGCAATTTATAAAATATTTTTTGCAATAACTGTAAAAAGCCTTAAGATCTCCTAAACCCAAATGAAAATAATTTGCAAGCAGTAGTAAGAAATTTCAGACACCCTTGGTACACATAGGAAAGCTCGGACATGCAGGGAAAACTATCCACAAAACAACTGGCTGCACAAAAGTTGTAGTCACCTCCTGACGACTCCCTCAAAAGCTCTATTAAGACTCATAGCATAAATCCCAGACTCAACTCAGTCAACCTGAAACTCTCCTTATCGTGTTTGCATATTCTCCTTGTGCCTGAATGAGATCCCACTAGGGGGCTCCAGTTTCCTCCATCACTCCCAAGACATAAATTATATCAGTTGGCTACTCTAAATTTACATCAGGTGAATTAGCAGAATAGAGAAAACAATGTTTCAATGTATAGATTTTAAACTCTGCTACTGCTTAAAACATTATTTGTATTGTTGACTACTTGACCAATTATATTTCTGTGGTGTTGTTCTCATGTTGTTCCAAAAAGTTGTCTCAAATGTAGAAACAAACAAATAGTTCACTGCAGGGTTCTTTTAATGGAAATGTGTGCAAATACAAGACCTACCTAAAAAACAAATCGTTAAAAATTTTGTTCGGCTTCAGGCTTTGCAAACAAATGTTAGACAATGATTTACATGCCACCCCAACTGGCAGAGCACCTGTTTTATGTCACAGGAAATTACTTACTAAATGTACTGTGACCTAAATCAAATACTGTTGTATTCATTTTTTTATCAGTAAAAATACTAAAGGATTAAATAGAACCATGGTTAAATGATGCAACCAATTCAAAAAAGGTTTAATAAAATGGGCAAATGTTAAGAAAATAAAAATGTTACCATTAATAAAAATATTGCATTTCCACGCTTAGCTAAGGATAAGTTATATAAGTTCACGTGCAGGCTCAAGGGATCTCGGAATGGAATTATAATGTCTTTGACTGACGCTAGTTTGACACATCCACTTTTTGGAAATATCGACACAAACGACTGCATGTATTTAAATTGCTGACCGTGGACAGGTATTGTATGTTTATAATTTTATCTTAGTGATGTGTGTGTGTGTGTGTGTGTGTGTGTGTTGTCTATATCTGGACTTTGAGTCTGTGAATAAAGATATATATTTAAAAAGTCTTAAACTTACTCTAACCAATTCATTCAAATATACCAGCAACATTAGTTTTGATTATTTCCAAGCTACACAGCAATGCCCGAGTTTGTGTACTAAACCCCTGGAACCTGTTTATTCTACCGTTCTCATCTTTTCAGCCTGGTCACAGCTACACTATGCATTACCTCATGTCAGTTGGATGGCTTTCTATATACACTATATGGACAAAAGGATGTGGACACGTGACATACACGCTCGTATGTGTTTTTTGATTGTTGGACTCTAGGTTTGCTCGTTTGAATTGAGTTCTATTACTATTATTTATATAATGATTTTTTTGTTTATTTTATTTTGATATACTTTTTTATTCCCACAATGGAAATTTTTGCCTCTGCATTTAACCCATCCAAAGTGAGCACACACACACACACACGTAAACAATGAGCTCACATACACTAAGACCAGTGGGCTACCACACACTGGGTGCCCAGAGAGCATTTGGGGTTTAGGTGTCTTGCTCAAGGGCACTTCAGCAATGAGGGTGGAGAAAGGTAAGGTGCATTATAGTGCATAAGGTATTATTATTATTAGTAGTAGTAGTAGTAGTAGTAGTGGTAGTATTAACAGTATTAGTATAATTAAGGAAAAATTATCACCGTGACGCCATCACAGTTCTTGTGCAAATTTGGGGAGTATGCATAGGGAAAATTATACAAATGAGCTACTGCCTTAGAGCAAGTTTGGGTATTTTGGAAAAAAAAAAAGCAATGTTTTTATTACACCCTTTAATCACCTCACAGTAGGCGTATCTTTAAGGGTCCATTTAAGGTTGTTAAGAAAGCAAAAACAGAAGGATGTGATTAGAACAAGCAGGCGGAAATTGATGGTGCTTTAATATTTGTTCTAGAAGACTAGAGTAATACTTGTTCTAGAAGTAAGTGTGTTTATCTCTTTATTTATTCTGAATTGTGAATAGAAATGTGAGGAAAAGCATGTTGTGATGTAGTTTTTTAGATATCTCTCTAATGTTTATGGACATTTAAGAACAAATTGTTAGCTAAAGAGCAGTGAACCTGTTGCTGCATATTTGCAGTCTCCAAACTGCAGTGCAATTTTTGGTTGCTTCTGTCTCTGATGCATTTTGGGGTTTTTTCCTGGTCACATAAGCCGGAGCTTTGGTGGATAGATTACTCTAAGCAGTCACTATTGGGGTGTGGTCTTACCTTTTTAAATGTTGGATTTAATGGTGCTTGGTGGAACATTCCATGTTTGAAATATTTATAGCCAAATAAATTTCCAGGGTCTTGTCCCAGTTTTGTTTAGATTTTTCCTTGATTCTTTTTGCTTATGTACCTTCTCTAATGTGAGGCCAGTGGCGTAGTGGTTAGGGTGCTCAACTCATGACCAGGATGTCGTGGGTTCAAATCCCCTTAAGACCCCCTTTATATGATCTCTTATGGAACCTGGATGCACCAGAGCAAATGTGGGGATTCTCAGTAATGGGAGTGAATATTTACACAGTTTTACATGATTTGTTAGTAAATGGTTTTGCAAATTATAATAATATTAATTTTCACTTCATTTAAATATCATGGCCTATATTTTGTAAAATTATTATATAATCCTGATCATATACTTCTTCCATTCTGACACTACAAACAGTACAAATACCTATGCAAGACGCTGTATGTGCTATTCTCTTTAGTTATGCCTTCAGTAATGCTGCTCATTCTGCTATTTCCAGGTCAGTAGCTTGGTCCTTCTCTTTATTGTATCATAAATGCGTACTGTAGTCATAAGAGTTTGTTCATGTGTTTTAAACTTGAATAATCACTTTATGAGGACATGAAAAAGATTCAGGTGAACCAATACCATGTTGCTGTAATCTCACAAGCTTGATCTTTAATTCTTTTAGGGCTCTTGGCATTTTCCTCCACACTCAGTGGTAAGCTGAATTTCTTGTCAGCAAAATAACATTTCTACATTTCATTGATTCTTTTTCTGATTACACTGTTAAAATACTTATTAAGTAGTTAAATTACTATTTAATACTAATACTGCTTGCCAGACCACTGATAGGCCACTAGACACTAACAAATCATATCATTTGGTCAAAATGTAAGGCCAATGTTTGTTTTGTTTGTCCATCTTATAATATTAGATTATTAGTAAAGATAACTGATATGTTGCGCCAAAATTCAATTATAATAAATTAGATTTTTTTTTCCATTTAAAAATTTACAGTAAATTTTATCCATTTTATCCAAATTTACATCCATTTACCAAACCGCCTAATCCTAATAGGATCGGTAAATGGATGACACATGGAGTGATGTTCATTTTACTGTAAAGTACTGTTGAAGTACACCCTGAACAGCTTGCCAGATCATCACAGGGCCTACACACACACACACACACACACACACACACACACACACACACACACACAAACACACAA
>JBCNYG010098498.1:0-16521 GCA_039654305.1 Porochilus rendahli | reverse complement strand
TAGAGAATGAATTATTTTGAGAACACAAAGCAAGTCATTATATACACACAGTCAGTGGTGCAGTGATGGGTCTGCATGGTGCCTTCGTGGTTCGCTGTGCAATTTGGGAACTGCACTCCAATGGCATGAACCACAGTGCATCACCAATGAAATCACACAATCACAAAACTGCCCAGAGAGCAGTTGTTGGTTAGTGTTGGTTAGGCATGAAGGTGGAGGAAGGGAAGGTGTTCACTTCAGTGGTGATCCCCACCCTCCGTGACCACACATTTTTCCTGCTGGTTCGGGAATGGACCAGCGATCTTTAGGTCCCAACCTCACTTCTTTAACCATCGGGCCATGGATGCCCTGAAAGGATTCTCATATCTCCTCTTGCTTATATTATTGTATATCTTCTTACTAAGCTCCTTCTTGTATTGTTTATACCCAAGTTTTTAATATCTCTTCACTAGTCTGTTTCTTATTGCTGTTTCCCAGGTTTCTCATATCTGTTGTTTCTTGTATCCCTTCGTATTCTTACTATCCTTTTTCTTCTATTGTATGTAAACAGGATTCTCATATCATTTCTTATGAGATTCCTTCTCGTATTGTTTGTACAGGTTTTCTTTGTGTTTTCTGTCATTTTTTCATCCTGATGTTCATTTTCTTTTTAAGCACGATTATCATATCCCTGCTTACTCGCCTCTTTTTCTTATTGTTTCTAAACATAGTTGTTATATCTCTTCTTCTGAGACTCTCTCTTGTACTGTTTGTATGGAGGTCTTATTTTTGTTATCCAGGCTTCTTATATCTATTGTCATATCTCTTTTTAGTAGCCATTTTTTTGGATTGTTTATACACATGATTGTCATATTTCGTTTTACTCTTCTCTTACTTGTATTGTTTATATGCAGGATTATCATATCTCTTGTAGCTTTTTCTGTGCTTTTTTTTGTAACAATGAAGATGTAACACATACAAGATAAAGAAATCTGTTATGGTAAAGGCTTCAAAATTGTTTGCGAGTCTGTCTCCATGCTTAAAGGTAAGGTATTATACCCATCTTCAGACCTTAAAATTTCATCGTGGACACCAAAAATATCTTTCTTTCTTTCCTTTTTTTTACTTATTCACTAGACTGCTGCCACGCTTTCCTGTGAAACAGTAATTTTGAGTGCATGTTCTAAACAGAATATTTGGCTCCAGTTTATGGGCTTTCTGCTCTCTGTACTCTGCTCTGACTGGTGGCTTTTTTCCTTCACTGTGCTGGCACACACACCGGGATCAGTGGAGATTTCACTGTGCATGAGGGTTGGGTTAGGTGGGGTAAACTAGCTTATCATTAGGGTCCGCACGCACTAGTGTTACGGCCAGCTCAAACAGCCCAGAGGAAAACTTACATATTCTCTAAGCTCCTCGTGTATCACTCACAAGGTTAAAAAATAAACACATCTGATTAATTAATCACATTTGTGTCACAAGATTTGTAAAATTCATTTTGAGGGCCTGGTGATTCAGTTTCTTATATCAGATACTGTATTACTCATCCCTGATAGTCCTCATCCAGCAGTTTACCAGAATTCATCCAACATTTTTTTTAAAATAACATTGTTTTATCTAAAACTTATATTGAAGCTAATTTTATTACAGTTCTGTATTTATTACAATAAAAAACATCATCTATAATAAATCTTAAACCCAGGTGAGTAATTGATTTGAACGAAGAATAAAGGTCTGATTGTCCAGCATGGTGCTGATAATAAACACGGTTTTATTCACTGAAACATATTTGCTGCTCTTCCAGGAGCAGTACAGAGTAGAGCAGGGGGTTCGGGGAGGAAGGGCACGACTGGAAGCTATTCATGTGGTTTGTTCTGGGAATCTTTTTAAATCTGAAATGAAACCGCAATCCTGCAGAATATCATCTCTACCGAAGAGCTTCTTTACAGAGATCACACATTTAACCCCACATCGAATTACTCACTCAGGTTTTCTTTATAAATCCCTTTTTCTTGATACATCACATTTTCTTTATTAATCTGTTTTTTTATAAATCACATTTTCTTCATTAATCCTTTTTTTATAAATCACATTTTCTTTATAAATCACTTTTTTTTATAATTACATTTTCTTTATAAATCACATTTTTTATAAATCACATTTTTTTATAAATCACATTTTTTTATAAATCACTTTTTTTTATAAATCACTTTTTCTTTATTAATCCGTTTTATTATAAATCGCTTTTTCTTTATAAATCACTTTTTCTTTATAAATCAAGTTTTCTTTATAAATCACATTTTCTTTATAAATCACATTTTTTTATTAATCACTGTTTCTTTATAAATCACATTTTTCTTATAAATCACTTTTTCTTTATAAATCACTTTTCCTTTTTTAATCCGTTTTTTTATAAATCACATTTTCTTTATAAATCACTTTTTCTTTATTAATTCCTTTTTCTTTATGAATCACTTTTTCTTAATAAATCACTTTTTCTTTATAAATCACATTTTCTTTATAAATTACTTTTTCTTTATAAATCACATTTTCTTTATTAATCCCTTTTTCTTTATAAATCACTTTTATTTTATAAATTACTTTTTTTTATTAATCACGTTTTCTTTATAAATCACTTTTTCTTTATAAATCACTTTTTCTTTATAAATCACATTTTCTTTATAAATCACTTTTTCTTTATAAATCACTTTTTCTTAATAAATCACTTTTTCTTTATAAATCACTTTTTCTTTATTAATCCGTTTTTTTATAAATCACATTTTCTTTATAAATTACATTTTCTTTATAAATCACATTTTCTTTATTAATCCTTTTTTCTTTATGAATTACTTTTATTTTATAAATTACTTTTTCTTTATAAATCACTTTTCTTTATAAATCTCTTTCTCTTTATTAATCCCTGGCTGCCTGCATGCGCTGCTAAAACAATTAAAGCAGGTCATCAGTGGGAATGCACTGCACCTGCACGAGCCTCTTTATAACCCCGCCTTACGGCACCGCCCTGTTTCGGTTTTATCTTATTCTAGCATGGTGTTTTAAAGTTAGTTTGAGTTGATTTTGTGTGAAAAGCTTTTAGGGGAAAACATGGTGTTTAAAAGAAAAAAGGACAATATAAGAAAGACATTGAGAGGTGATGATGAAGGAAAAGGGTTGGATTTTCTGTAGGATTTGGGGGTGGTCCTTGTGATTTGTGTTCTTGCCCTGTAGGACCCACTTTGGCTGGTTGTTTCCAGCCTCACTGTGGGCTCTCCCAGTCCACTGTTCCTCACAAGCACAATCAGATTTCAAATATCAGCAGCTGCTAATCAGTTTGAGTGTTCCAACTCAGCCGCTTGGGTTCATTTCAGCTGTTTGGGGTTAAAATTTAAGCAGGGCAGCAGGCAGGAGGAGAAAATGATATCTTAAATTAGCTGAAATATTGATCTAGCCGCTGCCTAAAACAGAAATTGCTTTGAGGTGTTTGAGTTGTGTTTCTTAATTATGCACTTTTTGGGGTTTTTATATGATGAAAATTAAGAACAGACGTCTCCTTCTTTCTCTTTTACACACACACACACACACACACACACACACACACACAGAACACAGACCTGTTAACTTACTGTGACCTCTCACCTTGAGATTGTACAAGACACCTTGAGAAATACAGAAAAAATCACAACACCAAAACAAAAAGTCTTCCATGGAGTTTGTGTTTGCTTAAATTAAAACAATGTTGTACTGGTCAGCCAATAAATCATATTAACAAACACTGGGAACTCCATACACACACTGTATACACACACATAAATATTAGAAAAAGGTATTACAGCCTTCTAATATAATCTTTAGGAAAATTAACAGCTTACTCAATGACACTGTGGAAAACACCTCCAGTGCAGTTCCTCCTGAGACAACTGGCAAGTCTAGCAGTGTTGTCTTAGAGCCAACCCCCAATCACACCAATGCACATGCACCAACGCCTTGATAAAAATGTGAAAGTCATGTGAAAAACATGAGAGTTGACAGGTCTAAGAACACCAGTGATGTCACAGCCCAGGCTGCTCTCTAATTAGGAATAAGCGCTTCAGAAAATACATGAATGAATAATTTAAAGGACCAGTTTCAGTACAGTACCAGCCATCATGCAACTCAGCGAGGCATAACAGCGCTGTGATGAATGAGGACACCGGACAGAGAGATGATGTAAAGCCATGAAATTAATTATTTTATATCAGAATCCTTCCGTCCCCTTCAGAGAGATGGGTTTGAACGGTGGTGCCAACACAGAGAACAGGCCGTAGTGACAGGAATGTTTCGTTGAGGATCAGGACCTCACAACACGCAGGTCCTGGGTTCGAGTCCCTCACAACTCAACAAAGTTGAGTATAATCATGTTGCACATCTGTTGAGTGTTCACATTTCCTCATCCTGTTAATGTAGAAATTATTCTCCTCCTCAGCTGAAATTCGTATCACCTGAAATCATTCAGATACCAAACACAGACATAACAGTCTGAGTTCTCATCCCTCAAGTCTTATTCCAGCTAACACATAATGCAATCATATACCACTAGGTGGCAGCAGTGTAAAGTTCATTACACCATAAAGGTGGTTACCACAATGTGTAGGCGCTATCAGAGGCTCACACATCCCCATTTTGGTTAACAGAAGGGAGGAGATTTCTTCCTGTTACAGGCAGTAGTTGATGGAAGAGGTTTGCTTTGGATCACAACCTGGCAGGTGTGAATTCAGCATCTTCCTGTATGATGGGAACTGGCTGAGAGAGAACTTTTTCACACGGCAGCACAAGAACACTGGAGGAACGTCATTGTAGATGAACTTTTCCAGAAGATATTTTACCACAATGAAAACAAGGCACGCGTTGTGGTTCAGAATGCTTGTGCTGGAATGAAAGGAAGATGGAAATGACTGCAGAAGTGCAATGACTGCAGTCTTGAGAGAGGAAAAGTCCACGGTGCTTACCAGCTGTGTACTTCATAAGCACTTTGAGGGTCATTGGGATGAGTAAAGGGAGGTGTGTGTTTGTGTGTTTGGTGAACCTATCCCTATTTCCCAGATGGTCCACTGTCACCTGTTGCTGAGACTGAAGTTATTGGTGTGTGTGAAGCTAATAACTAATTAATCTCTAAACAAAGCATCACACATCGTTATGAGACGATTGCATTGTGTCCCGCAAAGAGAGTGATTTGTGCTTTGAACCAAATCCGTACCCATGAGACCCAAATAAAGTCTCTGAACACTTGTGTAAATAGTTCAGCCTCTCGAACCTTTATTTAAATGGTCAGTTATTGTCAATGCAAAGCTGAGACGGGGTTCAGATCAGTTTGGGTCAGAACTCAGGAAGGTTGAGTCCTTGTTCCACAGCATTCTGAAGGTGACCCATGCCAGAAGTCTGCACGACTGCAGTGGAAAGTATTAAAATTTTATTTGTCGCATACAAATGATACACAGTACAATATGTGATGAAATGCTTAGTACGACTGTCCCAAATGTAAAGAATAAACTACCAAAGCAACAAGAAGAAAAGAACAATAATTAAGGATTTTTAAAGAATTTAAAGGTCGAGAAAGGCATCCTTGTGTTATTGGAAATATTATATTCCTCGTCTTTCAGTGCAGAAAATACTCATAAGCGTCCCTCATTAGGCAAGTTCCTCGTATAAAGGGACACTCGTCTTGTGAGGTCCCACTGTATATTTTGTGTTATAACTAATGTGCAACTTTAAATACCTTTATTGAGGAAGACGGACAGCGTCTGCACCCTTTGACAGCGTCTGCACACTCAGACAACGTCTGCAGCCTTTAACAGCGTCTGCACACTCAGACAGCGTCTGCACCCTTGGACAGCATCTGCAACTTTTACTATATGAAGAGATGTTTTTGCTTTCACTTCTACCAAATAAAATTCATATAAAGCTGCAGTTCTCTTTAAATAATAATAATAGAATCGATTAGTGTTTTATACTGGTTTCCCTGCTGTTTTCTTGATCAATGTCTTTGGTGCAGTTGTAAGTTGAAATATCTGTTGAAAATATTATTCTCAGTTGTTCAGGATGACAGCTACAGCTCATGGTGTGAAAGTCAACCCGTGGTTTCGAAGCTAATTTCTTTGTTCTGTCCATATTAGTCATATCCTGTAAGCTGCCGAGTGACGAATATCATCATGATCACAGTCTAGAGTCTAGTACTTATTACTGCATCCCTGTGACGGCCAGCATTAACAGCACAAGGGATGTACCATTTAAAAAAAACACGTGAATTCTTGGAAGTGATCTTCAGCTTTGAATACTTCCTCCCCTCTCTCTCTCTCTCTCTCTCTCTCTCTCTCTCTCTCTTTCTCCATTTGTTTTGACAGACAGATTATTAGACAAAGTGGTTGTACACATGGTTCAGGTCATTCCCTCTCTCTGTGCTGACTTCTTAGTTCCAGGAAGCACTTCCTTAAATCACAGACCCCCTTTTCAACTGTTTTTTTTTCCTGTTTCAGATAGTGAACTCCATCATCAGCTCATGAATTAATAAATATCCTCAAGATTTTTTTCTTTAAACTTGTTAAATGTTTTAGTAACACAGGGATTGTTCAGGAATACCACAAATAAAGAATATTAAAACATTAGGGATATTCACTCAATCATATTCCAAATAGATTAATCCTAATAGGGTCATGGGGAGGCTGGTGCCTATCTCAGCCAACACTTGCGGAACGAAAGGCCAAAACACAAGTCTTAAGACTGCAGGAGGAAACCAAAGTACCTGGAGGAAACCCACACAAGCATGGGGATAACATGCAAGCTCACGTGAATGCCCACGCTGAGCCCAGGACTCTTCGTGCTGTGAAGCGGACGTCATCAATAGTGGGGTTAATTTTTTATTGCTGTTCAAGATCAAGCCTGCACAAGCCAGGAGAAAGAATCTCTTGTAATGTATGAAACAAACATCAAACGCATCACCACCCACCCGAACGCACCCACTTCTTCCCCTGGTGTAACCGGTCTAACCAGTCCTGGGATCTCGTCTGTTTGAGAATTAATGTGTAATAACAGTTTTTTGAATGAACACACACACACACACACACACACACACACACACATACCTGTATAATCCATTTATTTCATATGAACTGGGTTGTAGTTAAGTGTTTATCTTTGTACAGTAAATGATCTCATCGCTCAGCGCCCAGTTTCAAACAAAGGTTACCGTTACCGTTAACCTGATGAGCGCCACCCTCACCTTTCGGCCTCACGGCTAATGCTAATGCTTACATCTAATTATATATTCCATCCAATGCAAACATTATTAACCCCAGCACCAGATTACAGTGGGGGATTAACCTTGGGGATTAACCTTGGGGATTGACACCTTCAGTGTGGATGACAGTGATATTGTTATGACTATTCCAGCTTGCTGTGATTAAACTGTCAGTGACACCTAAAAGCCACATCTACTAGTATTTCCCTGATTTCTAAACTCAAAACAGAAGTGCAGAGAGGTTTACTGTTAAGTAGTTACTGTGGATACAATAATCTGTCATGACTCATCCACTATTAGCAATTCACAGCACTGCAGTCGGCTCATATTCACGTGTACGCATTGTTACTGACCTGTCGTTTAACTCGGTTACTTCAGTTTAAATGCTCTCAAGACCTTCATGAGGGTTTTGACTTTATTTAGCCCTTCATATAAAAAAGCAATGAGAGAATGATATCTGTCCCTGGGTGGCACGGTGGTGTAGTGGTGAGCATGTCCATCTCATAACAAGAAGGTTCTGTGTTCGAGTCCCAGGATCTGTGTGAAGTTTGCATGTCCTCCCCGTGCCTCCGTGGGTTTCCTCCACCTACTCCGGTTCACTCCTACAGACCAAAGACATGCACATTAGGCTAACTGCTTACATGTGGACTAGGTACACCCTAAACAGCTCACTAGTCCACTGTAGTGCTTACACACACCATACTTCACTCCCACCGAGGGGCAAACTGGAACAGGCAGTTAGCCTAATGTGCATGTCTTTGGACTGTAGGTCTCATAACGAGCTGGCGTTCATGATATGACTCTTCTCTCTGATCATTAGTAGTGTAGCCTATCTCAGCCAACTTTGAGCAGGTCTTCTCTCGTCGGCTGAGATAGGCTTCACTCTCCCTGTGAACCGGGTAGGATCAAGTGGCTCGGCATTTCATATTTAACAAGCTGGTCGGAGAGGAGTCTCCTCATGAACGCCAGCTCGCTCATCTGGAACCGCTGGACACTGAGAACAAAGAACGACATATGTACACACGAGTGCCAGGCTGTTAAAAAATGCTGTATCATGGTGACAACCCAACTCGCAGGAAGAAAGTGTGAAGAGGAAATGAAGTGACTGCTTCCTGGTTCAGATTTCGAAGAAAACAGACATGAAGAAATAAATTGTGCAACACTGATCTGGTGCTCCCCATGTGGTGCGCTCTCTCTCTCTCTCTCTCTCTCTCTTTCTCTCTCTCACACACACACACACACACACACACACACACACACACACACACACACACAGCCAGTTTTAATATGTTAGGAGACTTCTTTACTAGACATTTATGATTTCCTCTTTGGCTTGTTAAATAACCTGCAGATGTGCATTAGTTTATATTCTCATGTCCATCTTCTCAATACCTGCATCCCGTCACTAACCAGTTCACACCCCTGCATCGGCTCCGTCACCACCGTAGCTGATCCTGTCCTCGTGAGCTAGAAGCTGCAGTACCCCACACCCGATTCCCAAACCATGGAGATTTCAGCCCAAATCAGTAAGAACTCCTGTCCCAATAGGAATGGTTCATTCCGGGGATAAATATTATATTACACAAAAACATAAACCATTCACAGCTTGATTTTGCCTCAGTGAGAATATATTTATAAATGAATAATTTGAACACATGATTAAAACAAGATCAGGCAATATTACATCTTTTAAACAAAAGCGTATAAATAAACAGCAGGAGGCACAGTGGCTTGGATCGTCCCCTCACAGCAAGAAGGTCCGGGGTCGATTCCCGGGTTCGGGCGTTTCTGTGTGGAGTTTGCATGTTCTCCGTGTGCCTGCATGGCTTTCCTCCGGGTACTCCAGTTTCCTCCCACAGTCCAAAGACATGCACGTTGGCCTAATTGACTGTTCCAAATCGCCCCTAGCTCGAGGTGATCGGGGTGAGACTGTGTAAAATGAAGGAATGAATAAACAGCACTTTTCTTCAGAGTTGTTGGGAGCTGGATGTTTAAAGGATCTGAGGAATACCAGAACATTCTCCATCCTCCTGTTTTTTAAACCACTTTATTATAATAAAATTATATCATCAGTCCACCAATGAAAACCTTAGGAATAAACCTCAAAATGTAAGTAAACATGATAAACTGGACTTGCATTACATGAACATCTTTTATTCATTCATTCACTTATTTTCTGAAGCACTTTATCCTGATTGGGGTCGCGGGGAGGCAGGCGCCCATCTCAGCCGACTCTGGGCGAGAGCAGAGTACACCCTGAACAGCTTGCCAGGCCATCGCAGGACAGGAACATGCTGATGGCAACCCAATGGCCTTCTCTTTACGAATGACAGCAATGGTTCTTTTACACTCCTCTCACCACCACGGAGACAGCGGCGGCCTATGATAACCCAGTCAGCTCCACTGGGGGGACAGCAGTGACAACCTTGTGATATTGGGGCTTGAACCCCCGACCTACAGATCAGTAATCCATCACCCCACCACCTTCGTCAACAAGTTTAATGAATGAAAAGCCTGATAAATAAGAAAAGTCAGCTTTATCTGTATGGCACGAAATCATAACTGTTATCCCCGAGCACTTTTCATGAGCAGCAGGTCTAGAATGACCTACAGATCAAAGAGGTGCTTAAGCTCTACTGGGGCACAGACCTCTCACCGGTTTATTAAGGACATCACATCACACGTACCTAAATCAGTACAATTATATTAATGTTAATGCTATTAGCTTCATCCTTTCTGATGAACATTCTAAGTCAGCACACTTTACTTTTCATTTCTGTCAGAGAACAACATCCATCCATCCATCCATCCATCCATCCATCCATCCATCAGAGAGTTCAGGCGAGAGGGGGGCGGGTCCTGCTCCAGTCTCTTGGATTTTTATCCTATTTATCAATGAATCCTGTCTCAGATTCTTAAACCTGTAATTAGACGTGTGTTCCTGAGGTGCTCTTTGCTCCAGCGTTGTGTAAACTCTAACAATCCAACTAATCATTCAGTGACGCCACACGAAACCGCTGGAATCATCGGCCACTTGTGTTGGGTTTTGTGGTGCGGTGTGTTGTGGTCTTGGCTCGGAGAGAAACGTGGTGTTTAAACAGCGGTCTACCAAACAAATAAACACACACAAGTGGAGCGTTACACACTTTATTGTCCAAATCTAAACAAAGCAAGACAAAGAAAAAAAGACAAAGAAAAAAAAGAAATGCATAAAATTTATGATGGAAAGAATAAACAAACTTAGGGGTGTCAAATTATCGTCTTAATTACGATTAATTAATTACAGCCATATTTAGCGCGTTATGCTTTTTAATCACGTTAATATAATGTTTCTGTATGTGAGTTGGCTTTTTTAAAAACTCGTTTTTATGTGTTTTTGCTTCTTCTGCTTGAGTTGTTGGGGGTGGAGATCATTGGTCAGTCACACCCGGAAGTGCACACTGATTGGCTGTCATTGTGTTTGGAGTGCAGGTGAAGGGTGACGATACAGACAGGATATTACATTAATACAGACATTAATAAAGGTAAAGTGATGTGCCTTCTGTGTAAGACGGAGTTTGCTTAACACCGAAGCAGCTCAAGTTTAGCCTTCCACATCAATGCAAAGCACCCAGCCGCAGCTAATGTTAAAGAACACAGCGGAATGGAAATGTCTGCATCTGTTCAAGTTGGTTAAAAACAATAAATGACTTTATAAAGTCACTTTTTTGATAGAGTCAATCTTTTAATATGCCACAATAATGTAATAATGAATTTAAATGAAAATACACCTAGTTGATTGCTTTTCTTAGCAATTTTTAGATGAGATTAAAAAAGAGATTAGTTAGATTAATTAATTACGGATCATAATTAATTAATCTCTATTTTTTTAATCTCTTGACAGCACTAAATCCAAAGTAGAGTGCTAGTTATTTTATATTAAATATGGACAGTTTTATCATGTCCTTATTCTAAGCCATTTTATTGCCAATAATAGAAAAATAGACACGATACATGTCTGAAGTGTTCTATCTGCATGTTTTAGACATCTATAGTTATTTGTTCATTCATTTTTACATTTTCATTTTCCGAACCTCATAATCCTAATAGGGTTGGGCTCCCGAGGTGGCACATCAACAATGTGTGTGACTATCAACCTGGAGATCTCAAGTTCGAATCCATCTGCAACCGGGAGTCAATGGGAGCTAATTGGTCAAGCCCTCACAGGAGGAAGGGATGGTATACACTCCACTGTCACTCATAAGGTGCGGATAGTGCTTTTCCTCTGAGTGTGTTGCAGTGTTTGCAGCAATTCATAAAGAGGCTGGTGGCAGTATTTCATGTCACGAAGAGGGCATGTGCATGTTTGCACCCTTGCCTGGTTGGTGGTGGTGGTATGGAATAGGGAGGCAACACTTGGCGGGTGGGATATGGATACGACTTAAATTGGAGAAAAAACCTACAAAGGTTGCAGGGAGTCTGGAGATTATCTCAATCCAAATCTAGACGAAGTACACTCTGAACAGCTCGCCAGGGCTAATACACACTCAACCATTCACACTCACACCTAGGGGCAATTTGGAACAGCCAATTAGCCGAATGTGCACATCATTCCACTGTGGGAGAAAACCAGTGTACCCAGAGGAAACCCATGCAAGCATCAGGAAAGCATGCAAACCCCACACTGAGATGCCTTTGCTGAGCCCAGGACTCAAACACATCACTTTCTTGCAATGTTCTATCCACTTTTTTCCTTTTACTTATTACACAAATAAATAAATATGTCCCAGTTTACATGATGTCCTGAGTATACCTCTTCAGTTCACCCTATTAATATCCACTTTGTAAGTTTGCTTTATATAAATTTTTTGTTTGTGATTCTGTGTTGTGGTATCTGCCAACTCACAACATCACTTAATAAGACTTCAGACTTGATGTTGTCCTATTAATTATTGTTGAAGCTCATGATGTTTGTGCCTGAATGCTGTCACATCCACACAACTCTAGACCAATGCCCAACCTGCAATAAGCCTGTAACTTCCGATTAAAGTTAGTCATAGAATTCCAACTGGGATGGGCTCAGGACAAATTACAAACATCTCAGTGTTACTGATCTTTTCATTATATTACATGTTTGTAAATAATTAAAAACTCCTAGAGTTAGATAGTAGTCCTATTATCTTAGATTTACTGCCCAGTAAAAAACTGTCAGTGAGATTGTAAACAAATTTGTTAATCATTGCTGTGTTAGACTAAGTCATTTCCTGTTCATATCTGATTGTTTATCTTCCAGTTACAAAAAAGTGTAAAGTTTAAAAGTAGTATTGCTGGCTGTTGCATGGCTCTGATGACTAATAAAAATTTGCTATTCACCTCATGATTCTGGAAAACTTTCTTACTGTTTATTACAGTAATATCCAGTATTTGTATTTTACCCAAGTGTGACAGGTTTTGTACAATATGTGATAGTGAGTATGGAAATCAGTCATGGAAGTCTGTAAATCAGATCAGAATCAGAATACTTTACTGGAGGTACTTGTGTTGTGAATGTCGTGGATAGAATATTGTCAACAGGTCTGTTGTACTGGCAGTAATGAGTACTTGTTAACTGGCTTGGCTTGTATCTATGGAGCAGATTTCACCCTCTGCATTCTCAAGAGAAACTGCATGAGACAATGAACAATGGGTGTCTATTTTCCATTAATGGTTTTGTGGTCCATCCTCTGCATTTATGAGCTTAGAGTTTGGAGAGAATGATTGAGACCAGTTTTGGTCAGCTAGTACTCCAAGAGTATGCTCTGCATTAATGAAATAATTGTGTGAAAATGAGAATGGGGCGTCTTGGTGGCCCCTCATTCCTGCTGATGAAGATCCATGTGGGCTTGGATCTGCACTGTGACTGTGGAGATGACTTTCCGCTGCTGGTGACATAAACTCTCTCGTTGCAGTTATCTAGGACTTACAGCTGTGGTAGAACCAACCGGACTACATGTTGGACTGTGATGAATTTTTTTTATGGTTTGTATTTTATGGTTTCACAAAATGAGAATGGGTTTCCCTCCTGTGCCTGGTTCCTCTCAAGGTTTCTTCCTCGTGTCAACTAAGGGAGTTTTTCCTTGCCACTGTCATCGCAGGCTTGCCCATTAGGGATGTGTAGGGGGTTGTAGAGAAATTTTTAGATTCCTTCCCAATTTAATTTACTATGTTAAGCTGACAATGCCAATTGTAAAAAGCGCTATACAAATACAACTGAATTGAATTGAATTACCTCAGCAACCTACATATTAATCTGGCCAGCTACCTATTAGGACATGAGGTCTGAAATGCTGTAGTTATCTGTCTCTTTTGCCTGGTATGATAACTTGTTGCAAAGATCTCTGGTATGAATGCAATTTAAACCTCATGGCTATCACCTACATAATATAGATCAATAAAAATTGCTGTTCACTTCAAGTATGTTTCTCCTGTTTACAGTGCAAATGCAATATCAGTGTTGCAGAATCAATTAGGAATGTGAATCAAGAAAGTTCTTGGAAAAACTATTTTTGAAATTGTTTTGAGTCTAGTGTGGACAGAGAAATTCTGATTGGTTCAAAACTGATGTAGTGTGGTGAGGCCATAGTGCCCCTTCACTAGGAAAAGTTTCTGGGAGAAATATGCCACTGGTTGTAGTTTAGATTTCTCCCCAAAGTGCTATAACAATACTGTACCTACTCCCCACTTTCAGACATCATACTTTACAAAAAAAGACTTGGTGAGATGAGGCAATGAATCCTTCCATTAAAAATTGTGGATGCTCACAAACCCCAGGAAGTGTTGGAGGTCCTTGGCAACATGGATAATTGGCTGTGAATTTAATGTTACCCATTCTATGCCCCGTTAAAAAATAATGTATCCCATACATGTAACTGTGAAAACATTTACTGATTTATTCATTTCAGTGGTGTGGCCAAGCTCATGTCTACCTTCTTTCTGATTTCTCTCTTTTAGTTATGCGGCCATAGTTAGTCCTGCCGAAGTCCCTGCTTGCACCCAGCACTAATAAACTGTTCTTATACCATTACAAAGAATTTGTGAGCATACCTAACAATCTCTCTCTCTCTATCTTCCCCCATTCTCTGTGTTTTTGCTGAGGTATGCATGCTGCTTCTGGGATGCTGGTGATCCTGATCCTCCTGCTTCGTCTGTTTTCTGAGTCCTGCGGTCTGTCCTGGTGTGCTGATGCTGGCTGGAGTTCTCATCTTAAAAGACCTTCACTCGATCTCATTAAGATCCATATGAACTATGATGTGCACTCAGAGACTGTGAAGATGACTTTTTACTGCTGGTGATATAAATTATTTTGCCACAATAATTTAGGACTTACAGTTGTGGTATAAACAACCAGACTACATATTGGACTGTAATTAAGTTTACTACATTATGAACTTCCATATTTAGCTTATATGATTTCTATTGTTATGGTTTCACCCAAATGAGGATGGGTTTCTTCCTCGTGTCAACTAAAGGATTTTTTCCTTGCCACTGTTGCTGCAGGCTTGCTCATTAGGGGTGTGTAGGGGTTTTAAATTACTTTTATGTAAAGCTGCTTTGCGACAATGTCAACTGTAAAAATCACTATACAAATAAAATTGAATTGAATGGCTATGCCTGACTATTTTGTGATGTTCAACTTGGCCATAGGAAATAATTGTTATTGATATTGTAAATACCTTTATTTAAACAGATTGCATTCTTCAAATCACATATTATCAAGTACTGATTGCTTAATGCATTTCAGAAACATGTAAAAAAACAACAACCCTGAAACAGAAAATCATCAGGCTTATACTTACTATGTTAAGTAGTATGCTTACTATGTATGCTTACTATGTTGTTTACTATTGCAATAGGAGTACCAGTGTCCAAATATAGTGGCCGTTCTTTATGAAGCTCATTGAGTACACCACAACTGGATGCTGCTCAATACTTTAGCACATCCACAATTCTCCTTCAACAACACTATATTTTCAAAATGAAAAATAGTACTGTGAACACATAAGTACAAAACTCATAAACCTCACAAGTATTTATGGTTTGAAGATGCTATAGGCATTTTTGTTCCACCATAATACTTTAAAGGGTGTCATTTGGAGATTGAGGCCCTCTTCTGACAGTAGGCTTGTGATTGGGTTTGGGAGTTGTGTAAATGGGTGGGAAAAAATCTTCCCTATCCAAGCTGGCAATTAAAGCCAACAGCTGTGTTACAGACTCTGCCAACCTTCTCTCTTTCCATTCTCTCTGCCCTTCACCTCTTTCTGTTCTTCCTGACTTCAGAGAACTAGTAAAAGAAAAAGACAGAGCATTCACTCAGAGTTAACTTCACTTGATCAGCTTTCAAAATCAGTCCAACTAGGACCTGAAACCTGTCTTATCAATTAAAACAGACACCTCTGCAGTTTCCTAGCATTTGGTGCAACTTAATGGCTCATTACAGAGGCACACCTGGCTTGCCTGGAAAAATTATCATCAAGGAGATCAAAAGGAAGAAAGCTTGTTATGTCTACATATGAATAAATTCAATACACAGTGGCCCTAAAGTATTTGTTTGATGAGTCTTATTTGGCACAAATGATTTTCATTGTCATTATCATTAATCACTGACACCTGACATCATGACATAAACAGTATTAAGTGTTAAAACTTTCTTGTTCTGGAAAGTAACTTCCTTTTTAGATTCTGTTCTTTACACCACTTTTACTCTATTGTTTTTTTTGTTACCCTGAAATAAACTGGAAAGCAGTTCAGAATGGGGTATACCCTGCCTTTGCCCAAAGATGGGTTTCATCCTTCCAATGACCCTAGTAATGGATTAAGTGGTTCAGTGAATGAATGAATGAATGAATGGATTCATTATTTAATGTTTTTTTTGTTCCTAAGTATACTGTGGCCACTTTAGTCTTAATAAATCTAAAGAATCTTAGACTGCATTTGTCTATAGAGTTTGTGCACCACTTTGCCCAGATTCCTCAGTAATCACAAAATAAATTTTAAATATGGATGTAAAATCGATAGTTGCACTCCATCTTTTCCCTTGTTCAGGCCCCAAGTATGGTCTACGACTTTGAAATTATGTTAATGTAATTTATAGAGCCTTTTTCCTTAATCACAGATATTGTCTGTAATTACATACATTAATGGCCACTGAAGTTTTAATTGCTAATGGTTTGCTTGGAATTTTCCCACTTACTTTAACGTTCCATTTCCAGGCACAATTACAGTAATTCTTTTTTCCTTTCATTATTCTGAGACCC
>JBCNYG010098488.1:0-16528 GCA_039654305.1 Porochilus rendahli | reverse complement strand
CAAATCTGCGCCAACTGTGTGATGCCATCATGTCAATATGGACCAAACTCTCTGAGGAATGCTTCCAGCACCTTGTTAAATCTATGCCATGAAGAATTGAGGCAGTTCTGAAGGCAAAAGGGGGTCCAACCAGTTACTAGCATGGTGTACCTAATAAAGTGGCCAGTGAGTGTACTGTCCTAGTTACTCTGGCCCACGCTCCAACACAGCAGGTGGCAGTAATGCACCCTAACGCCAGTTCCCATCAACCATTAAACAAAAACAAGAATACATTACTGAAGCTGTCATACCAAAAAAAAAATGGTTTGATGGTTTGTGTTGATTTGTAAATGATCTATACATCTATACAAGTGTAACAATGAGGCAGTAAAGGCCCATTTATGCTCAACGTAAAAGACGGATATCGACAGATCCTTCTATCTGTACTCTGTTCATTACATACGTAAGAACAAAGAAGAACCACAAGCAACCAAGAAGAAACTGTACTAATAACGGAACTTTCTTAGGAGAACTGAGGAGTTTTTACAATATCAAAACTTCATAGATACACTGTACATTTTATACTGTTAGTTATTCTACTAATAACAAAACTAAAACCCCAAAAATACCCGCTCCTATGCCACCGCTCAAACCCGCACAATAACGAAACTGAAACCCCAAAAATAGCTCACACACCACAGCTCACACTTGCACAGTAATAGTAATGGAAAAAAACACAATCCATCTATCTCAGGTAGGCAGACAAAAAGTTAATCGATCAAAACATAAAACATCAACAGCAACACAGAACATGAACCCGTTACATGGATAACTAGCCGTGGCATCCATCACTGAGGGCCCCACTCCGGCTTGGGTACACATTCAAAATATGTAAACAGACACCACATGAACTAGACACTCTGTCTGATCATGTGTTTCAAGGTCAAAGTGGGGGTAAAAGAGAATGATGAAATTTACCCTTGTTGGGCTGCATCTCTGAACTCAACAAAGGCAATTTGTTTGTGAACCATGACTTTGACCTTGATGTAAGTGACCAGGCCATACCCCATGTTGTATCTGTAAGGCCAATCATGTAGAGAATATGTACTGGAAAAGCTGTTTCTTTTAAGTGGGATCAAAGGTTTAGGTGAACTAATGGTGGTAGGTGACACCCCCCTTCCCAAGATGTACAAGTATGCTTAGTTGGCTAAGAATGTGAGGGTTAGCATATACGAAATATGGCACAGCCGAGCTTTTCTTTTAAACGGGGTCTAAGGTCAAGATCACAGTGACCTAATGTTGGTATGCGACACTCACCCTTTCCAAGATGTAGAACTATAACTAGTTTGGTATATGTGAGAGTAAGTATTTCGAAAATGGGACCCGGACGAGTTTTTTTTCTTTGAAGTGGGATTAAAGGTCACAGTGAACTTATGTTGATATGCGGCATACTGCCTTACCACCTTACACAAGTTTGAGTCAGGTGCCGCCCACGTATCCGGAGTGGCAGCACGGACAAGAAAGGGGACTCTATGATCACTATAGGACACACGGTATGCGGGACCCTAATTAAAGTCACAAGACAAGTGAAACAAATTAATTCAGAAATCGACAAGTGACACCTAAACGGTATTACTTCGCTCAACCACAGAAACATACATTTGATACCAAACAGCTGGAAGGCGACTTGACATGAATCAGACGGTGGCAAAGGGAAAAAGGCAGTCTGTGTGAGACTGATTTGTTTGTGTCCACAACAGTTCATAAGCAAACGAAGCAAAAGAATTCTCCACGTACATGTCCAAATATATCTATGCTGATATGCTGTTCTTTGTCTTCCTGTTTCTTAATAAAGTAGATAACGATATCCTTTACTGTCACCTGTTTGTGCTTCCTCATCTATAAACCGCCCCCAGTGGATGTAGTGCTTAATATCGATGCCGATGTAAATGACATACTGAAGCATGTGAATGATGTCGCCTGAAACGTTTATTTTTGTATGTAAAGGGAGCGTAACTAGGCTTTAAGACACCTATACTAAAATGATGAATGAAAGCATGGTAGCATCACGATTGGAGGGTGTTCTTCAGTAGAACCTTAAACCATCACAAACCTGGACACAGTGGCCTGATGGAAAAAGAACCCGGACATCAAACACACACCGAAACTGGTTGTGGAAAGGAAAAGCCATTTGGACTAGCCTTCTTAAACACCTGATCAAAACACACAATCTAGCATTACGAAATGCCAGTTCATGGCTTAGAATGCTATTTTGTGATTAGCCTGTTTACTGAACATTTCGTGACATAATATATGACCCTGGGTGAAATAAACGCAAGTCTGGTATCATGCTTACATATATTTCTACAAAGAAAATGCGACACAGAAGATTTTGAGTCACGGATTATAGAACATAAAACAACAAACCTATTACGTCACGATATACTGATTAACACATTCAACACAATTCTCTGAGTTGGAAATTTAAATAGTAATTGTTATCAGCAGCGATAATACACCACTTTAATGAAAACCCCACAATGGCCCAAACAATAAAAAAAAAAATGGATCTTGTCTTTTTTTTCTTTACAAAAAAAACAAACAAAAAAAAAAACTGGTTGCCAGTTCAGTATATATTACACGCATTAATCAGCCAGAGCAAATATAATGTTCTACAATGTTAGGGTTTCATACACAAAATGAAACACCGTGTATGTGTTTCACTCAGTACTCTCGTTTCAATTAATTGCATTAATATGATTAAGAATTACGATCTGATAATACTTTAGACTTCACTGCGCTACGATGGCGATTTTGTATCTGGCATGCTAGAAGTGCGTGCGCAGAGGGTTAGCCTGAAAGCTAATGACGTCAGCTAGGCTAACTCTCTCCACCCACCCTCTGACAGCACACGAGGATACACACACTACTACGCTTACACACCTTCACATGCTAACACACACACACATTATGCTAACAGATATAGAAAAGAAAAATAATAAAAATAAATAAATAAATAAATAAACTCTGAACAGCCTCCATTCACTCGGACTGAAAGCGAGAATGTCTTTGAGAAAGTGACATGAGAAAGGAGACGGAAGACTAGACCTGAGAAGAAACATTCCTTATACACATATGGTTTCGATTATCGCTTGTTTCTGTTGAGGAGAAATGATACAGTTCTGCCTGAGCGATATCACCATGTACGACGGTAGAACGTGGAGCGCCTATGCAAAAACGTGCACATACGACTTCATCATTCTCCAAATACTCTGCATGAACCTCCTGATTTTTCACAAACACAAACAGGCTGCCTTATGAGTAACGTCACGATGATGTGTCAAAAAACGTGGGTGAATCCGTGTCTGCGTACCTTCTCTAGTAAGATTTTGACGCAGGCAAGATGACCCTCATAAATGGCAGACAGCAGTGGGGTGATGGCATGTTTGTCTGCAGCCTGAGGAGTACAAAAGAGAGAGACAGACACACAGAGGAGTTATTATCAGCGCACAGGAAGTTATTGCAGGATTTATCAAACAAACTCTTAGCATAACAGTAAGAGCTATTTTACATCCACAGAAATTCAGGGTGAACAATGAGAGGAATCACGTAGCATGTTAAAAAATAGAGCACAAACACACCACTTAACAATAAATCAACATGAATCTGGGGGCGTAGAGGGATTAAGTCGCCAGTTGCATATGTGCAAGTCGGACAGAAGTTAGACTGCACATGGGAAAGTTATGCATCCAGCATTACAAAAAAAGGACGTTTCGCCATACGAGCTAAATTCATTCACTGGACATTGCATCAATTCCATACTTTTTTAATGAGATCTGGCTTCACAACCTAAAAACATGGCTTCAAAGAAGTCAAAGGTATGCTAGTCTCTCCCTGGAAGGCTGATGGCTTCACCAGATCACCCTTTTAAAAACAGGAGAGTTTGGGAAGCCAGTTACAAGTGCATATGGATGGAGAACAATGTGTACAATGTGTATTCTATGTCCCAGGGCCTTAAAAGGAGCGGCTTGTATGGAATTGATTAGGCGTTTGTCAGCAATTTCGTCTTGCGTGAATTATGGTAAAGAGCAAGGTGAGACTTATAATGAAGAACGGCCTGTCATACACAGTAAATACTAGTTAACTTGACTGATGTGACCTTGAAACAAGGCCAAGGTGACCCATATACAATCCCAACGGAGGCAAGCCTAAGGGGTACCTTTCCACCAAATTTGATAACCCAATGTTATTTCCTTTCAAGGTTATTGCTCTAAAAAGCTGTAACAAGCTGAATACATAAAAAATTTTAAAAAAGGTCAAGGTGACCCATATACAATACCACTGTATTTGCCCTTTAGAGGTATCTATTCACCAAATTTGGTGATCGTACATCACTTCCTTCCAGTTATCGCACTACATACAGACTATACACGCTGGGACTGCAGGAGCTAAAAACGCCACCAAGCAATCCACGTGTAAGAAATAAAGCCCAAAAGCTCATCAATTAGTGAGTGATTCATCAGCACAATCAGTGCATTATCACCACTTTATTCATTATTCGAGGGGTGAAGTACAAGCGAAGTAATGCAAGCTTACATTCACATCTGCGCCTCTAGACAACAGGAACTCCACCACGTCAGAATGGCCGCCGTCTGTAGCGTAGTGCAGGGGCTTTCTACCACCCTCCAGTGTCCGGTTCACATCCTCATCCTGCAACACAAACACACACATACGTTTCTTATAGTATCCATGAATATGCTAACAATTCAACTTAATTCCTTCAGGTGATTAAAAATAAATTAATAAACAACATGTTTAAATCCATTTATCTTTTAGTTATATAAACTAGTAAACACTAAAAATGCTTTTGTGAGTCACAGTCGTTAAGTTTTGCCCAGTTATTTGCGTGCAATAGACGGAATTTTTAACATTTTAACTTCACATTTTTCATTTCCGCAACAATTAATGATTAAAATTAAGCCTAATTTTATAGTTTTTATAGACACATAGACATATCTACTCACATACATACATACACATACACTTAAATATTTGCTGTTATGTTCAACCTAAAGTCCCCCCCAAGAAAACCAAACAAACAAACAATTTAGGAATCAGACCGATCGGTTCACAATGACAAACACTTTAGGGTAAAATGTATAAACGGCACTCTATCACGTAAATTTGATAAATATATGTACATTATAATTACTACCAATTTCATTTGCAGAAAGCAATTTAAAGCTGAATTATAAATGTGTTGCAAATGCTACAGTAAAACAAAATTAAAACATTTGCTCAAAAATATATTTGACAGTACTTTAAAAAAGGACATTAAACCCAAACCTAGGAAAAGCTTGAGTACATGGTTTATCTGTTTCTATTAAATCAGTTTTATGAACCTTTTTCATGTAGAAAATAACAACAAACAATAACTCTGCACACAGGGGTGTAACGAGAAAAGTCACATGACACAACAGGGACCTAATTTGCATATGAACAAATGACGCAATATTCTATGTATGATTGCACATTTGTTCTAATAAATATTTGCAAACAGAAATGTATATAAATTATAAAGTGCCTAGTTTTATTTTATTCAGAGGTTCACTAGTTAGTTTAATATCTGTATAGTATAGCCATTAACTTGCCTTATATAAACAGACGCATTCACATAATTCCTATTCTCATGATTTTGAACACATGCAAGAGTGAAACAGCAGCCTTTTCAAACGGTCTAATGCAAACTTTGAAACGATTTCAGTCGATCGCAGTTTTAAAAATGTAAGTAAAAGCACCCGATGATGACAAAATACACGTTAATTCGTAACAGGAGAGTTTAGAAAGCTTGCTTTTCATTTCACTTTAAAGATTTTTTCATTTTCAGCGAGCTAGGCTTCTAATCAGTACATTTGCAAATGTATTTTTCTCTCCGTTGCAGATACGTAGTGAAAAGACAGTACACATACAAATACTTTCACTTTACCAAGTCTCACTTGAACCAAACGTCACTTTATATAACTCAAATTGCATGTTTACAAATTTGAAATTGAATAGCCATTAATTTTTTCATATACGTGAATATTCTAGTCTTTGATTTCTTATAATACTTTGCTCATATGATTGTTTTAAAATTTTAATGGCAATCTCACTCTCTGACTCCTTTATTTTTAAACTAGAACCTATTAATTTCAGAAAGAGGAAATGCGCGTGCACACTCTGACCTCATCACCTCCATTCTGTCTCAGTGCTGCTCGCCATCCCTTTACTCTGCATCTGAACTCCAGACATCAAAATGTATCCAATAAAAACGTGTAAGTGCTCTTTGTGCATCCATATCTGTCTGAGTGAGCCTTACTCCATTTCTTAGATCTCTTACAGTAAAACTTGTTCACATTTCTTCTCTTTTTCTTCTGTATTAATTTGAGCTTCTGGTTAGCTATCAGGAACTTTACACACCCAGAGCCCCTCTCACATACTCACACCACAGTCTTGAATATACACTCTCTCAGTCTCCCACATATACATAACCACAGATACTCTGTCACTCTCTTTCACACGCCGGGTTCAGGTTCTTCCTCCCACACAGAAGTCAAATTGCGGTGACAGTCACACCGGCTCAGTCAATAAAGCCAGCTATGATTCTTCATCGATGTGATTCAGGGCTGTACTCGAACCAGAAGACTGCATCAAAACCTTCTGTGCAAACACAACGACTAATCTATTTTACTTTCCACTGAAGCACTGCAAAATATTTTAATAAAGATCTCTGGCCAATGGGCTTCAGCTCTGGGCCAACACACTGGACTGGATATCACACACACGATAGCAGATTCTGGAACAAAGGCCAAACACTGGAACATAAATTATTATTCTAAAAATATCTGTTATAAAAGAGACTGAATTAATTTTTCCTTCAGCTAGGGAGGATTTTCATTATTTCATATTACTTACGTGGCATTATATACACCAGGCAAGCATATTTATGTGTGATTACGCAAGTGGTTAAAATCGCGCAGTGCACCGGTGTCGTTACCTTTTATTTTTCTTTTAAATTTAAGATATTACCACCAAATTTGTTTTATTTTAAAGCTTAGAGTCTCCTCTTTTAAATGGTACGGCTAACTCAGTTTTGATTTTCAATTTTTGGTCACTGTGACTCATTTTGCCAGATTCAGTCAACAATGTGTTAGTTCCTCATGATATAACTACCTATAAGCAGATAAAATAATTACAGTAGAACGCACAAGTGTGATGTGTGTAAAAGGCCAAAGAGCCGTTCGTACCAATGCAACAACCCATCATTAAGCAATAAAACAAAAAACTCAGAGAGAGCGAGAGAGAGATAGTAAAAACATGAGGTGTGACTAATCAACTATAAGGTATTAGTTAACATTTAATTCATGTTAGAACAATCTTTAGGTGTTTATTGCAATGAAATAGCAGGATTAGCTGAAAATTGCAAAAATAGCTGTGAAAATATCTGAATCTTGAGATCTTCTTAAGCATATACAGAGAAGTGACTCAATGTTTACCTGGGGGACTGCAATGGCCAAATTTGTGGAAAAGTCTCAGAGATCCGCAGTCAGTGAACTGGGATGCATAATGGGATGAGCGGAGATACGGTTGCGCTTGGGGATGCCAGGACACACTACTGTGCCCTCCCAGAATGCATGAGGATTGCTTGAATTCATGTGAATTCATGTGGTCACAATATCGCAGTCCTGGAGGGACTGCTTACTATGAAGAAAGCACCACGAAAACTTTAATGGAGGACTGAAGATGGCAATGAAAAACCCCTCAACAACAGTTTGCAGATGAACCCCAACGTGTAGACGCTAGGTGTACCGGTGTCAAAATCAACAATCAAGAGAAAACTTCACCCAGATCGATACAGAGGGCTTACCACCAGACATCACCCACCTATTAGACCTAAAAGAAGAACAGCGGCTCAGGGAGTAAGATGGCTACGATGAAGGAATTGGAGGGTTCATGATCTAAACCATGAAAGCTCAGGTTATGGTGTGGGTGTGTACAGCTGCTAATGGAATTGCTTCTCTTGTATTTATAGATGCGAGCGTTCACATCCAACCAAATACTTCAAATCCCACTGGACGCTGCCTCATGCTGCAGATGGACGCTGACCTTAAACTTGCTTTGAAAGCAGCCCAAGACTTTTTAAGGCTAGGAAGTGTTCCGTGATGGCCAAGTCGAATCCCTAGACCTGAATTCAACCGAGCTGCATTTCACTTGCTTAAGAAAACTAGAACTACCACCTGGCTGTTATATAAATGGGATACAAAGCAGACAGTAAAAGTACTGCTGGGGCAAAAACAGAGTCCAGTGTATGTATATATAATATAAGCACACACGAGGCCACAGTAAACACAAAATTCGGAAAAAACCCTTAATTCAATTATTCAAGCCGATATCTCAAAGCGTTCTTGAGATATCGGGTTCACAAAAATAGGCCAGATGGTGGACAGTCTGTCAGATTCTGTCAGAGCAGAGGCATAAATATTACCAAGAACAAGCAGGAACTAACGAAAACTGCTGTTAAGACTTGGCAGAGCAACCAGGGAAGAAACCCAGAGGTGAAAAACCAACAGGACTTCAATACAGACTTCAATCACCGACTCTGAGAGTTTCAAATGAAGAATTAAAAAAAGATGGCTGGGTTGTTTCATTACATATCACACATGAAGGGTTGTAATTTTAACCTGGAATAAAAAATCACTTAAATTTCAAGTCTGATATATCGTAGTAGACAGCTGTGGTAACACTAACGTTTGTACCTGACTGTACGATTAGCATGGGCAACCAATTAAAGTGTCCGAGTAGCATTTAAAGCTTGAACTTTGTTCCACCCGCCAGCACATCTATTTTCATTTCTGTGGTAACAATGACAGGAAGGGGGCAACAGAAAACCCGTTTAATGAAGCTACCTTACAGACCCTCAAACCACAAACACGGCAACCTCAGATGAGCTGAACGAAACTAGCAGTAAGATAGCAGTGAATGAGGGAAAATAGTTCAGAAATCAGAAATACTCACTTCAACAGACATAATGGTAAAAAAAAATATATACAGTGCAACCATATATATATATATATATATATATATACATATATATATATATATATATATATTCTGTATACTCTAATTCCTAGCACATTTATTGGCTTTCTATATATTTAACTGTTACATTTAAAGAATACATTTATAAAAATATATTGCCAAAAATTTTCTACAATAAACAACATTAAATATACAGCACTACAGGAATAAAAATGTTTGTATTTTACAAAAAATAACATGACATGATGTGGGATAATTACACTGTTTTGAATTAATAAATTACATGTATTTATTCTCTACTACACATTCCACTAAAAATAAAAACACTGATATAATGATATCGTGTTATGTGCCAAATAAGCCCACAGATCGCTTTCTAGTGGCATTAATACATTATCTTCATTTCCCCCACTGTTTCTATAGCAAAAACCCACAAGGAACAGTCTCAAAGATGGCATCAAAGCGTGATGACCGGTCTATTGCATTTAGATGTCTTTAAACAATTGACTTTGTATTGTGATTGTGTGTAGCTAAAGCCCACTGCTGTATTTTCTTGACTGATTTCCTTGAGCATTTTTAGTAAAACCTTTCAGTTGTACTTTACTTGGTAATTTTTTGTGGAGTATATCCACCCTTTTGGTTTGTTCACAAAATTAATTATAAAGCGTAACAAAAGAGACTATAAATTGAAAATCTCGATAATGGCAATAAATGCATTTATTGCAAGAACCTTGGTTATTGTGTCCTGTATGGCAATTCATTTCTCGGGCTACACTTTTATACTGGTACATTCATCTTCATCTTAGTTTGCTTGTTCTTGGGTCAGGTCGCGGGGGCAGCAGCCTAGGTCCAGTGAGGTCCAGACGTCCCTCTCCTTAGCCTCTTCCTCCAGCAGTTCCTGTGGGACCTCAAGGTGTTCCCAGACTAGCTGAGAGACAAAGTACCCAGCATGTTCTGGGTTGGCCCTGAGGTCTCTTCCCAATTCGAAGGAGCAACAGTTCTACTTTAAGCTCTTCCCGGATGACAAAACTTCTCACCCTGTCCCTAAGGGAGAGCACTGCCACCCTGTGAAGGAAGCTCATTTCGGCTGCCTGTATTCACAATCTTGTTTTTTCGGTCACTACCCAAAGCTTGTGACTATAGGTGAGGGTAGGAAAGTAAACAGACTGGTAAATTGAGAGCTTTGCCTTCTGGCTCAGCTCCTTCTTCACCTTGACAGACCGGTACAAGCTCTGCTTTACAGCAGAGGCTGCACCGATCTGTCTGTCAATCTCTTGTTCCATCCTTCCCTCACTTGTGAACAAGACCCTTCCTAAACTTGGGCAGGACCTCATTCAAGACCTGGAGGGTGCATTCCACCCTTTTCTGGCTGAGAACCATGGCCTCAGGCTTGGAGGTGCTGATTCTCATTAGGGTCGCCTCACATTTAGATGCAAATCACTCCAGCGAGAGCTGAAGGTCCCGATGAAGCTAAAAGGACAACACCTGCAAAAAGCAGAGACGAGATCATATGGCCACCAAACCAGAACCCCTCAACATCTATATGTATATGAATATACTAAATTCTATAAAACTTTTATAGAAAAAGTCTGTTATAAAGAACTTCTATAGAACATTTTTTTTGAAGGGATTAGCCTTAGATTATGTGAACTGCCTACACAAGTGCCTGTAAATGTTCCTAAGGGAATAATAACATTTTAGAACGATTTAGAATGATTATTAATATAAACCTATCTTTATTGTTATAACTGAGTCAGAGTCACAGTGTTAAAGAGAATGTGGTGATTGCGTTCACTAGTGTATTAGTTTTTGGGGCGGCTTCCAGCGGCTTGGGGCTCCACCTACACCTGCACACCTGTTGGGGATCTCCAGCAATCACCACTGGCATTTAAGCACTGTTGGGAGGCTCCTCCGCCCCCAGAGTATTCTCGCAGCTTACGCGGTATCTCGGCAAGTTCGCCAAAGAACGTTTGGTACTAATCGGGTTGTGTTTTCTCAGTCATGTTGTTAATGACTGTTGTTTTTTTGCCTACTTTTAGTGCCTACTCGAGCTTCAGTGATTTCGACCCATCTCTACTACACGGACAGACTCTCTTCCGAGATTGCTCGTCCAGCGCTTCCACCCCATCTACACGGACTCCTTTCTCACCCCCTGGGTCCCTGGTTCTCTCCGCTTCCCATCTCGTGCTCAATAAAAGACTTTAAATTTTCATCTCGCCTCCGGGTGTGCTTTTGGGTTCAACCACACGTGGGGTTTCATAACAGAGAATTAATGCACAGCTTCACATTCAAAAGTTAAAATTGAATGTTGTATTACACAGAAATATGATACTGAAAACAATATAATCCTTAGTAGGATTAATAAGTTCGACAAATGGATGGAATATACAATCTTATTGTTATGTAATGTGTATCAGGTTATTGCTGTTGCGAATAGTAGGATATTTGAATAGCTCAAACGTCATTCATCGATTCATATCTGCATTAGGCTGAAGTATAGCAAGAGAGTAAACTTATTTTATAGAAATGCAACTATTGCAGATTTGTGGAAAAAATGCATTTTAACCAGTAATAAATACTTGACTGCCAGTCATAATTATATCATGTGAAAATAAATCTTTCATTCTCTGACAGAAAAGAGCCTCAAGCTCAGTATGCCTGGAACTATTTCCTTCCCTCCTTCTGTCCCCCTTTTCTTTCAGTATGTATGGTAGTTTATCTATGCAAGGTTGCTTGTGCATGAATTGAAAATACAGGATGCTAAAGGCATCTCCTATAACATGTTGAAAGTTTTTTTTTTCTCTAAGTTGAGAAACACTGGTAAAGCATTTCATATTCTCCTGATGTTTTCTCCCTAGCTCCAATTTTTGCCCCTAACACTGAAACTGCCTATCTCATTTATCACAAGGCTAGTGTTGGCAGTCTGTTAAAACATTGTCATCCTCATCTGCAAGGCTGCAGGCTTTCTCTATCTTTTTAATGTTTTTCTTTTTTTAATGAAGAATTCTATGTGTTGAAACTGCATAATTTACAAAGCTATATGCTGAGTATATATCTGAGCTCAGTTTGATGTGTATGGTGTTTAATTAGTCTCAAATCTCCTTTTTACTTTGTGGCGAGCACACTGCTTCGCACAAGCACATTTATTCTGTTCTGCATGTGCACAGAACACAATCATTTCTTGCTTGATTATTCCTATTGCTTTCACATGCTCACTTGGCATTTTCACTTTTAAGACATTAGAGGCAGGAACTGATCTATCCATTTCTTTAAATGAATGTTTCCCTTTCACAATGATGTTGGTTAGAGTTTACCTTTCTGCTAAAAATACATGTATTTACCCTAATAAATCCCTAATTCTAGACCTCATGGTTGGGAAAAGTAGACAGCCAGCAATTCCCGCATGATGAATCACTTTAGTATTTGCCAATGATAATGCATTTAGCATTCATTAAGAGTCAGTATTTCTCAAACAAACAAGAGTAATAAACAACAGTGTTTGAAGAGATGAAATATTATATATTGATAATACAATACTCTCTGTACATAAAACTTTAAATACATTTCTTAAAGCACATGCACGCAACAATGTAAATTTACCAAATGTCAAAGTTGTTGGTTGCTACATAAACATTACATAAACATGTTACAGAAACATAATTGGTCTCAATTTTAGCTTTCAAAACTGCTTAGTCATTGTTCAGCATTTGTATACATTTTCCTGAGAAGTCTTAGGTGCTTAGCAACTGTCCCTAAAGGTGAGGATGTAGAGAAAGTGTGTTTGAGCAGGAAGAGTATCCCATTCTGTGAGTTAATATGGCTTTCCTTAAGCTTAAACACTCTATGATTTTGGGCAAGGTTATTTAATTGTTTTCTAAAATTGCTGAGCAAACAAGTGGACAAGCTTCTTAGCTCTAGTAAACAGATGGACAAGCTCACATGCTCTGGCAAACAGATGGAGAAGCTTCAGGCCCAAACAAAAAACAGACAAATTTCAGACAAATGGCCTCATAGTCTCTAGCAGACAAACATAGGAGCTTCCTAGCTATGGCTGTAACAAACAGACAGGTGAGCACATCAGCTCTAACACATGGTCTGACAAGCTTATTAGTTCTGGAAGAAAGGATCATAAACAAGCTGGTTCAAGCGAACAGACTGAAGAAGTGACTCACTCTAGCCACCAAGCTGACAGCTTACTGGTTTGGATGAACAGGCTGGCTTTGGTGGGCGGACTGGCTCTGATGGATACTGACACACCCGGACACCAATAAAGTTATAGACAAAATAAGGCTTAGAGACATGTTTGCATACAGGCTTGGAAACAGGTTTCCTCACAGACAAACAAGGGTTGGGACCATCAGCCTTACCAAACCCCTTTTACTGGCATGTACCATGTTATTTAAAGAAACTAAATGACCTTATACTAATTGAAACATCATATGACTTCTGCAGACAGATATCAAAAAAGACAGGGAAGCAGTAAGGAGAGATGAAAAAATAGAGAGACAAGTCTGGCTGTAATGTGTGATAAATTAGCCAGTAAGGTTAGTGACATTATTAGCAAGTCTGTTAAATATAAATGCCAAAAATATAAATTTGTGCAGTGCATTTTTCATGCCTTTATCATCTTGCTGTCTTGGCTTGGTTATAGTCATGTGATTGACTGCTTTGTTAAAATTTAAAATAGGTGGTACACTTTAATGCTTAAAAAATAAACAAGCTCAGTTTAGATTGAGTTGAAATATCACTTGCCCTGAGAGCTGCAGTGAGACTATTATCTTTATTTTTGAATGTAGATGAGAGTGGCTTACTGCAGTTACAGTGGTCAACAAGGTATTGTTCATATTCAAACACCAACTAAATTACATTACATAAAATGTGGTTTATTGATATGATGAAATAAATAAAATCTAGATATTTAACTCTGAATTTATGCCCAGCATAATACAAATTTGCCTACATTTGCCAGTTAAATCAGGAGTTTTAGTGCAAAAGTAATCTTAAGAATTAAAAGCATAAGTGTTAATTTAATTAATTTAATTAACTGATTTTGTTTTTCATAATTCATAATTAATTTGGGATGATTTAAAATTAATTTCAATAATGTTTAATTGAATTTTACTGAGAACCAAAAAGAAAGAAAGAAAAAAGAATAAAAAATTGGCTATGTAAAAATATTTAGGGACACTTTTGGTTCCTTCTACTCAGATTCCTGTCCATTTCTAACACACCATACCACTGCAGAGTAATCAGAAAGCTTTTTCTGATGGCATGATTCTGTGTTGTAGACTTAAATTTCAGGTCTATTAAGTAAACAGACATGAAGACAGGGCAGTCCCCTGAGGTACTCCTGTGCTAATGACCACCATGTCAGATAGGAAGGAACACAGATGCACAAACTTTGGTCTATCTGAATAAATAGTTTCTGATTCTAACAGATAAATGAAACCAAGATTAACTAGTACCACAATAATTATGAGAAAATATTATGGGAAGAAAAAAAAATAGAAAGAAAGAGCATACCACATCCTTTGTCAAACATGGTAGGCATGGGCATATATGGCTGCCAGTGGAACAAGTTACTGGAGTTTATTGATGATGTGGGTGCTGGTAGGACAAGCGTAGAGAGCTATACTTCTGCTCACGCTGCAAACTTGATAAGAAACTCACTTAATAGTCCAAATGGTTAGTGACACAAAACATACAGCAAAAGAAATTCAAGAGCTTTTTAAAGCAAATTAAATTTTCTTAAATAATTGAGTCAGTCAAGTCAACCGATCATGCTTTTTACTTGCTAAAGGTAAAAGCAAAGGCAGAAAGACCCCAAAACAAGCAGCAGCTGAGGGTAACTACAGGAAAGACATTTGACCTCACTGAGTATTACACACATTTCTCTGGAATTTGTCTTGGTTGATTGACCACTCTTAGGGAGGGTGACAGTGGTCTTGTTTTTTTTTTTCTTCCCCCATTTGTAAACAGTCTTAAGAGATGGCTCTGTAACTTTTTCCAGTCTGATGAGCAGTAACAACTTTTTTTTTTCTGAGGAGCTCAGAAATATATTTTTTCATGCCATGAAACACAGATGTGTATGTGCTCCATACTCCATATACTGTATGTTTTAAAGAAAACTCTTTATATAAAACAGGGCACCCACATACACACATATGACAGATTGTCATTCAGCCGAAAACACCTGATTCTATTTGCACCAAACAATTAACTGCCAATACTAGGGCCTTGCATGTTTTTGACACTTAAAAATATGTAATACTTAAACAGTTCTACACTGAACTCATCAAATGATGTCCATTACAGGACAGAAACAGACGTCAACTAACAGAAAGGACTGCAGAAACAACCATAGGTGCCCCCTACCAATGTTCAGGATCTGTATGTCTAATGGCCCAAAAAGCAGCCAAAATTTGTTTTGAGGAATTCTCAGACCCTGGTCACAACCTTTTTCAACCATCTCCCCCCCCCCCCCTTACACTCCGAAAATCAGACATAGGATCAACTTCTTTTTCCATGCTATTTCCCTCACATACAGCTGATCTGATCCATTCATTTCACAACATACTGCACCACAGTACATTCATGCACTTTGTCACTTTATAGTGTAATTCCCCATAGTGTAAATAATTTTCATAGTGTACATATAATTTGTAAAGTGTTCTGACAATAATGTCTGTAAATAACAAATACATTGTATATTGTGCAACGTATATATTGTATAATCACTGTATAATAACTATACACTACTAAACTATATTAGTTCAAGTTCAAGAAGCTTTATTGTCATTTCAACCACATATAGCTGATGCAGTATATAGTAAAATGAAACAACATTTCTTCATAATAAGGTGCTATATAAACATTCAGCAAAGATCAAATTTGAGAAAAAAAAGTTAAATAAATAAATAATTCATTCATTCATTCATTTTCTGAAGCGCTTATTCCTAATTAGGGTCGCGGGGAAATTGGCGCCAATCGCCGCCATCTCTGGGCGAGGGTGGGGTACACCCTGGACAGCTCGCCAGGCCATCACGGGGCATAAATAAATCAATAAATTAATAAATAAATCAACAGAGCTAGGACCATAGTTTTTGTCCTAGCTACATAAAGTAAAAGGGTACATGGATGAGACACGTAATGCTGAAAGAACGAAAAAGATGAGACAGAATAAAAAATGAAATGATGTGCACAGTAGCAGTGGTTGAAGTTGTGCATATTTAATATAGGCATAAATATAAAAATAGCAGCGTAATGAAATATTGACAGGGTTGAGGTAGTGCAATAAATAGTGAACAATGGAAGTTTTGTGTGTTTGTGAAAGAAAGAGAGAGAGAAAGAGAGTGTATATGTATATGTGTAAGAGGGACAGAGTTTTGTACAGTTCTGTGTGTGCGTGTGTGTGTGTGTGTGTGTGTGTGTGTGTGTGTGTGTGTGTGTGTGTGTGTGTGTGTGTGTGTGT
>JBCNYG010098452.1:0-16570 GCA_039654305.1 Porochilus rendahli | reverse complement strand
AAACATAACCATCACCTTCACCCTTAGTTGTTTCTTCTTCCTTTCTAAATTGATTAACTTTAACCCATTATCCTTGTACTCATTTTCTAACACCTTCGTGGCTATCCTGACCCCCTTCCCCTTCCACAGAAACTCGCTCACCACACTCTCCACCTCTTTTAACATTCTCTCAGGCACATCCATCACATTTATCACATAAACAAGCTTGCTCATCACTAACGCATTCACAACGACCGAATTCCCCCTTAAATTCAGCCCCCTCTTTTTCCAAAACCCTAATGTCTTCTTTATCTCGTTCACTATCCCTTCATACTGTATATCTCTCCCTTTTCTATCCTCTATCCCTAAAATGACACCTAACACCTTGAAATAATTCTTCTTCTCTATCAGTCCTATCCCTACTCTATCAGCTCTATCGATGCCTATGTACATGATTTCTGATTTATCTATATTGATTTTAGCCCCTGAAGCCCTACAATACATTCCTACATTGTTAAACACCTCAACAGCACTTTCCCTATCACTGACTGTGACTGTTGTGTCGTCTGCATACTGATATAATAGACTGATCTGTCCCTCCGGTAATTCATTGCCTCGTAATTCATAAGCTGATGAACAAAGACATGATGCGAAAGTAATTAAACTACCGAAACCAGGGGCCTCATGTACAAAGGGTGCATATGCACAAAACGTTGCGTACGCCCTTATCCACAGCAAAATTCAGATGTATTAAGAGTGACATGTCCGTGGAAATGTGTGGTGCCTCACACCAACTTCATGGCTGGCGTACGCATGTTTCTGCAGCTGTTGGTGCTTTGACAACACTTAGGGGTGATGGAGTTAATTAAAGTGCAATTTGCAGCAACGGCCGGTTTTCATAATGTAAGTGGTGCTGTCGACTGCACACACATTGCTATAAAAGAGCTATCACAGAATGAATTCATGTCAACAGAAAGCATTTTCATTCCATCACTGTACAGATCACATGTGATGCACAAATGCAATCAACTAACATTGTGGTGAGGTTTCCTGGTTCAATGCACGATTCATATACCCTGAATAACAGCATGGTTCGGAACTTCACGCTGGCACTGATGGTGGTTTTAACCATTTACCAATGCATTTATTAAGTCATATTTGTGAGTATGCCTATGATCAGGCAGTCAATAATTCCACCGATTGCACAGCACAGCACAGCACTTGTGAGGACACGGCCTGTCGGGCGGGCAGCCAACAAAATCCCCTGTTTCTGTGACACCAGAGCTGCCGCGGATGGTGATGGAATCCCCCGAGTCTGTAGCTGTGTGTCCTCCGTCTGACTGTCTGTTTTAAAAAATAAATAAATTGTATTTAAACATCAGTCAAAGTCTTGAATATCCTCTTAAACTGGCATGTTTAAATTTACCAAACCAAATAGCATGCGCGCAGTTCCGCATGAAGCTCTTACAGGTCTGTAAGCTTGGGGGTAATCCGAGATCCCCACAAGCGCTCCTGAAAGAGCAGTGTCACGTTTGACTCTCTGCTCAAACAGGGTGAGGTCCTCCTCTCCTGTCCGCCAGCCTTATTGGACCAGACTTTGGTGGTGGGCAGCCATCCTCCACTTAACGGCCACCTTTAGGTCTGACCACTTCTTTTATAACTTCACCTACCAAGAACTGATAGACCCAAGACGATCTGGTGACCAGAACAAGGTAAGCAGCCCCTTTTATCCTCTGGTAGGATGAGGAACAGGTGATCTAATAAGGGCAGAGCCTGTAATCACAGAGAAACACATGGGACAGGAGAGAGCACATTAAAACAGACAGACATGACTAAGTCCTACGGTGGGACCTCACAAACAGAAAGTCGGTGCAACACCCCATCTTTCCAGTCATAAACCCATAATAGATAAATGGATTCTTGTTCACGATTTAAGACCAGTAAATAATGTAGTGATAGCAAAAAAACCAGTAGTCCCTGATCCTCACACCCTACTGTGTAACATCCCAGAAGGAACAAAGTGGCACACAGTTATTAATTTATGTTCTGCATTCTTTAGTGTCCCACTACATCCAGATCCTCAATATGTCTCACAAGGTACAGTGAGAATCCTTCAATTTTCAACCAGGTCTTAGCAAAGGACTTGGGTACCTGGAGGTAAATTCCACTGTCCTCCAATACGTGGTCCTAAAAAGTCTAATGAAAAATGGTCACAACCATGCTCTGCCCAATTGGCAGAGATAAAAGCACTGAGAGAAGCATGTAAACTAGGTTTCTAAAGAGGTTTCCTGAGAGCTGATGGATCAAACATTGTACATGGGCTGGCAATTTCAGAATTATTGCTAGCAATAATGTAGAAGGGACTATGCGCAAGACCCCGGACTATACTTAGACAGCATTGGACAGCTGTGTGGAATCCTTAATGAATACAAAGCACCAGATGAGATAGTGGCAGGCTTCGAATTGATATTTACCTATTTAATCATAAACAAAAATGTTGAATGGATAAACTATATCACCTATAACCAACAACAATTTATTGACTCCACCCTGCGAGCATTAGGGGAGCAATTATCCACCACCAGACTCTGCCGATGACAGACACCAGACAGATGCTTGATTGGCTAATGTGAAAAAAGGGGGAGTATGTGTACTTTTTGGCGACCAATGCTGCACATACATCTCCAATAATACTGCCCCAGGAGGCTCCTTTTACGTGGCCATGCATAACCTGAGTGACCTCCGACGCAAGGTGAAGATGTGTTTTCCCACTTTTGCGAGATCTTTGTATCCAGGCGACAGTTACACAAATTAATGTGCTAGTATATCCCCCCCTGAAAAAGATTGCAATCAGCCCCTCATAACAGACATACTAGACGATGATGTTGACAAGGAATTAAAGCCTGGTGGTCTGGTCCAGGGCTCCACCTACATTGTCCATGATGATTTGTCTCATTACGACTAAAAACTATCACTGGTGTTTGCCTTTTATGTTGCTTTACTGTGTGTCTTCTTTCGTCACTCACTCCTGTCCCATGTCTGGCCTCTTCATCTTCTTTTTATAAGTGTTGTGTGCAGGGCCGATGGCAACTCCAGTGCACCCCGGCAACTGTTTTCCACTTAATGGCCACCTTTAAGTCTGACCACTTCTTTTATAACTTCGCATGTGTACACCTTTCTGACCCCACAGCATTGACAGCCTAACACACAGGGTTCATTTAAATATGATTTGCATATTTAAATGTAGGTGTGGACAGGGAGGGGTTGGGTACTCCTACATGTGTGCTCAATTCCACATTGATTGATACATCTGGTTTTTTGTGTGTACGACATTTTCTGAATTTAAGCGTACGCAAGTTTTCACAAAGGCATTGTACATGAGGCTCCAGCTCTGGCAAGCCTGAGAGATGTGTAGTCAACCAGGACAGATCCTGGAAAGGTTAAAAAAATAATAATGGGAGAGAATGAGAATGTGGCTGAGTTCATACTAAAGTTACAAACGGGCCTGGAGGACATGCTTGGGACGAAACATCGACTACCCAATCACTGTTCCACATAATGGTAAAAAACGCACTGCCATAAGAAGTCCAAGATAAGCTTGTGGACATAGTGGAGCTGAACAAGATGCCATGGCCCTCATTTGAGGCGAACGTAATACAGAGCAACACAGACAAAAAGAGAGAAAGAAATGTAGAAAGTAGCAGAAAACATGATAATGCAGCTCCACAAAGCCCAGTTGAGTGAGTTGGCTCAGGGCAAGCAGGAGATCATGGAGGAGAAAAAAGAAAAAAAGCCAGGCACAAGGCCAAGGAGGATCCTGGCAACAGTCCCCAAGAGAAAGAGCACCAATAAATCAAGGAGGAAGAGGAGGAGGATGCTGGATATGCCAAGATCCAAACCAAATTGAAGCAAGATTGCCCATATGCATACCAACAAGGTGGACAAATGATGTCCCCTAGGAATAACCCCACCCCCCCACAAAATCAGGGATGGCAAGGTCAAGGAAACTGGACAGGAACCTGGATGTGACCAAACCAACCACCACAAGAACCACTATACCCAGGAGCAGGCCTCACGGGACCTTCCCCGGGGAATATGTGAAGACGCCCAAAGAAGCCAGAGGGAAAGTTGGTTCAGTATACAATCTTACTGCACCTCACTCAGGAACCCACCATCTCAGTGGTGGTGGGAAGGCGGATTTGGGCACCGTTTCTGATCGACACAGGTGCAACATATACGACTATAGGAAAAGAAGGCTCAAATGAAGAGAGGGGGCTCTCTAGCAAGGCAGTAAAAACTGTAGGGTTCTCATGAAAAATGTAAACTTTGCGACCGACTGAGCCACGAGAGATAGAAATACAAAGAATAACAGTTCAAGCACCATTACTATATTCCCAAGACACCCTGGCAAATTTACTCGGCAGAGCTGTGCTTTGTAAAATGGGAGCTAAAATACACTGTGGAGAAACAGGAGTATGGATAGAACTTCCAGATTGCCTGATCCAGCAGTGTCTTATGATGGAAACAAAAGTGGAAATATGAGAAATGGACAGAGTGCACTGGTTTGAATTAGGTAGCTCACCAAATGGGTTGAGAAACTTGTAAGAAAAATGGAGACCATGGCTGACCCAAATGCGACCTGACTGTCAACCGAGCAGAGAACCATGGCTCTATACAATGATGTATGACAATAAGAGAAAAAATGAAGAATATGAAGCCATGTGGGAGGAACTGGTGGCCCCAACCACATATACTTTAAAAACTATGAACATTATAATAGGACACCAAGGGGTCGCTGGCACTATCCAACTTCCACCGCAACTCAGTTACTGGTACCAATTTGCTGACACTGCTCCTCATGTCTCCTTACTGATCAGGCAGAATTTTAAATCTTAAGAATTAGGCCCAATGGTAAAGGAGGCAAGTCAGGTGATGCACTGGACAAAGATAGAGCAAAAAGGCAGTATATTACCAAACAGAAAATTTCTCTCGGTAGAGCAGAAAGCAGTAGATGAAGCAAAACCAAAGACTATTCTGATAAATAGGACAGAGAATGTAAGGATAGAGAGGGGAAAAACCAAACAGCTACCTTAGTGGGCAGAGGATCAAGAGCTTCCAGAGGAAGAAAGGGGGGAAGTGTTAGCACAGATACCAGATCAACTATGGACTAAGCATCCAACAGACGCATAAAGTCAGCGGGGTCAACTTAAACCGGAACACGTTTACCATTACAAAAACAGTACCCACTATCAAATGAAGCAATTACAGGGATAAGGCCAACAATTGAGGTGCTAGTGGAAGTGGGAGTTTTAATTCCAAATTTTTTTCAAGTTTTAATCCAGGAGCGATCCTCGGGACTGTAGCCCTAGGAAATCCAGGAAATCCTAGTACGAGGGGGTGATTTGGGCACTCTAGGAGATGGAAAGCAATGGATTTAGTGTGATCCCCACCAATAGACATGAGGAGGGTCTCTGTCCTGTGGGTGACCTGGCTTAGCAACTGGTCATTCAGTGCATGGGCGATCACTGATTGGTCAAGTAGCCTCTCCTTGATGGCCAACCTCCTGGCTAGAGAATAATCCATCAGGTTTACATTGGCCCCGAATCGATGAAAGCCTGGATGGAAACAGCTTTGCCCCTGATTAGCAGAGATACAGCAGTCAATGAACAAGGGGATAAATATGTGCATGTGTCTCTGCCATTGGCCGAACAAGAATCTGCTCGATGGCCAGCTTGCCCGCAGTAATAGCACACTCCCACCCTCTGGCGGCGCTAGTGCTCTTCCTGGGTTAACTTGATGCGTCCTAACTGGATTGGATCTCCTCACCGAGCCCGCTGACAAAGGCGTCCTTAATGGCCAGGAAATTCCAGCCACTGTTGGCGGCCAACGTGCGGAACTATACATGCAGCTTAGTCAAAAAACAGAGGAACTATTAGCCTTAGCTTGAGTAATAGAAGAACTTTTAATGTTTGACCTTAATGCACTTATGAAATAAAAACACTGGAGACTAGAGTAAAGATAAAAGAAGGTTTATTAGAATAAATGTTACAGATCAGCCAGCCTGTCCAAAGGAATAATGGGAACACCTTCATCAGTAGTGGATGAGGGAGCATCCGCAGTGATTGGAGAAGTTGGGGAACAATTGGAATAGGGGGACCCAAAGTACTCCAGAGGGGAAGGCACTGGAGAGGACTCTGGAGAAGAATACTCTGGGGAATGCACTGGGGTGAAGGGTGAGTCTGGAGAGTACTCTGGCTCTGGCTTTGGAGAAAAACACCAATAGCGCACCTGGGTAGACTGGTCTCGGGTCTCAGGCTCAGTCTAAGTAGACTGATCCCGAGTAGCAACTGAAGGATGGAAGGGATAAAAGGGAGACCTGGATTGAGACCAAGGAGATCCAGAAGGGAACCAGGTGGCGGAGAGAAACTCCAAAAAGATTGGGATTGCAATGGGCCAGATGGTAGTGGAGATGAGGATGTTGACCAGATCTCCCCCTTCTGAAAGTAGTATGACGGGCTGACTGAGCTGGAAAACATTGGGAAAAGAAAAATACATGTCATGTGATTATTTATTCAAATATGTATTCTGCAAAACAGGTTAGCAATCAAGAATAATACTGAAAACGCTTTAAGGCCTAAGAACCCATGACATTTAAGTAAAACTAGCACAGTGAATATTGGTACATTAAGGACTTACACAGTATACACATTTAAAAGCTTACACATAACTATAAAACAGCAATTATATAAAAAAGCTTGCTTAAAGTTTGCAAAGATTAAAGATTAAAGGTACTTACACATATTGAATAAACCAGAAAAGTATCGTAGAAAGTATTCTGTCCGACCAGTTCACCACGGAGCAAAATCAGACATGATAAATATAACACGGAAGCTGGCGCTTATATGTGAGCACCACCATTTTATAAAAAACTCCCAAGAGCACCTGAAAATAAGGGGAAATTAAGTAGAACTACGTCACATCAGGAAGTATGAGATCACGCTAGGGAGGAGCAAAATCACATCACAGCCGGAAACATGACATCACGGCACAGGGAGGAATGGGAAATAAGGGGAAATAAAAGAAAATAAAAAATGAGGAGGGTGGAGCCAAAATGGCTCAGAACATGAATTTAATGGGAAATTGCTGAGTCATATGAAAATCAAAAGAAGGTGGCGCCTAAGAGACGCCACAGAGTATAAAAGAAGGGTTTTCAAAGGGGAATTTGCTGGTTCTGAGCTAGATGCTGTTGGGATCAGACCTTAGGGATTGGACACTCTCTCTAATTGTTTTTGTGATTGATTGCAACTTGGAATAAAGAAATCTACTTTCCTTATCTGATGAGTTGGGACTTTGATTTTAATAGTGTTTTTGATACTGATTGAGTTATAGTATAACAGTTAAAGAGACAACCAAAGGTGAACAAGGAGGGACCGTGCTTCCACCTGCGTATGTCCCCTCAGGGAGGGCCCTGGAGATTTCCGGCATGTGCTTGTACCATACCAGGGTGCAATTTTTTTATGACTTGTATGTGTATGGCTTTCTTCAAGGTACTCTGGTTTCCTCCCATAATCCAAAGACATGCACATTAGGCTAACTGGCTTTTCCAAATTGCCTTATGGTGTAAGTGAGAATGGTTGTGTTGTTGTGTATTTGGCCACTGTCGGCTGAGATAGGCTCAACCCCAGAAAGATTAGGCTGTTCGGCAAATTTATTGTGAAGCCATGTGAATAATATACAGTTAAAAAAGATATCACTGAGATGTTTAAGGCAGCTAGTGTTTTAGCCCTATTTAGGAGACAGAACTAATCAAAGGCTCGATCTCATTTGGGCAATAATGGCCAATAATGATGTTTAATTAAAAGAAAAAAAAATTTTTAGGTCAGGATCGTTGACCATGTCAGTGACTGTCTGCAAGGAATCCACACAGGCCCTTTTGTTTACTTATACATTATGTCATATTCTTCCTCTCATCTATTTCCCTTTAATTTAATAGATAAATGCCTTACTTGTTTATTGCTTTTTTTACTTTCCTGCACAAGTTTGATCATTTGAGACACCTCCAGGTTCCATCCTTGAACCAATTACTATGGTCACAGATATTATTATCTTGGTCTTCAACTACAGTCACTAATTGCAGCCAACAAAGTCTCAGACAGTCCCAGACAAAGATGGTACATCGGGTGGAAATGTTCAACATGACAATGACTCAAAATTGCATGATATTAGTGTCCAAACTTAAACCCTACTGAAATTCTGTTGAATTACTTGGGTGTTGATACTTTAATCATTTTGGTCATTGATTTGTTCCTGAATGGTTCCCATTATATAGTTTACTTGCCTGTTTTAAGCTGCACTGAGGTAATATATAGGGGAAAATGTGTGCATCAATATTTCTGTATATTTCAGGCTGTAAAGCAACAAAATTTTAAATGCCTTAAGTGACTTTTCCTTCACTTTATAACGCCAAGATATTTTCCTGATTTTATTTTCCTGTTCAAGTTAATTTAATTTGTTTATATACACCCATTTATTGTGTTTTAAGTGTACAACACATTGTAAAAAAAATTGGAATCACTGATCTAGATAATGTAGCTGTCGAGCTGCTCAACTTTGAGGCAAGCAGGCTTGGACTAGCAGCCATGTTACAGGCCCCAATAAGTAGCAGGGACGGCTTCCTGGGGTTTGGCTTTTAAGCATATATACACAGTGTACATATAACAGTCCATATATACAACTAAAACATTTTATTTACTTATAGATGTTGACAGTAAGATTTTAACCCACTTAAAAGCTGCAGTTGTAAACAGATATACTTTGTATCGTACATAAGATTTTCATAACCTTTATTGTTTTATTACATCTAGACAGAAGTGTGATAATTCCAATGATTATTAATAATTATTATTTTATGACAGGGTGAAATTATAATCATGACGATATCAGCAGAATTCCTGATAACGCAAATAACAGTAAAACTGATTTAATAATAAAGAATAACAATTATAACTGACTGAAATTTACTTACAGGCTTCATGAGATGTTATGAAAAATGAAATAATGTAGGTACACCACCCTGACGGAGCCTTGCACTGTCCTGTTCTGTAAAACCACGGCCCTGCACGTTTCGATGGATAATAGTTTTTTCTTCTCATGTTCCCCCTTACCACTTTAATGACAGTTCTAGCTTACTGTGTGCAAACCTGTTAATAGCAATTGATTTACAGTCCTATGTACAGAATTCAATATATATGTACATATACATGACATATGAAATGAATATATAATTATGACTTAGAGTCATGCATGTGCATCTATATACACCTTTATGTAAATAATTTTATGATAAAAATCTTCATTTGCACAATAACTGAATTACATGCCCTAGGGACAGTATATTTTAATAAAATTAATTAAGTAATTATAATAATGAGTATTCTTGGATATTTATTACCAGTAACAAACTATAAAAAATATCTTGGTTTTCTCACTAATGGGACATTACAGGACATTTTGGCATTAAATACATTATAAATCCTACATACTTACAATGTTTTTTTGTTTCCCATTCCTTTTCTGTATGTTCAGTTAATTGCTGCATAAGACAGCATAAAATGTAAGAAACAGTTGTAAAACAATAAAAATACTGAGGGAAATTAACAGGTGTAAGCAAATGGTTGTTTAGACCAGCGGAAACCACAGCAGGCAATGTTTTGGGGCTTGCAAGAGGTTCAGCAAACCAGTGCAACATCCAGTGTTTATTTGTAGATAGGTGGTTGGAATGGGTTGAGAGGAGCCAGTTGAGGTGGCTCAGGCATCTGATTATAATACCTCCTGAACGCCTCCCTGCTGTGGTGTTTCTGGCATGTACAACCCAGGAAAGAATCTCGGGGCCGACCCAGAACATGATGGTGTCATTACGTCTCTCGGCTGGTCTTGGAATGCCTGGAAGAGCTGGAGAAAGTGGCTGGGAAGAGGGACATCTGGACCTCACCACTTAGGCTGCTGCCCCAGCGACCCGACCCTGGATGAGGCGGAAGAAGATGAATGAAATAAAGAAATGCCATTCATCTACAGCTGATTGTACAGGGGCTCAGGAATTACTTTGTAATTACTTGTCACAAACTAATAAGCAAATTGGCTTCTCTGCTGTGTGAGTGCACTGATGTCCTTGGAGAGTGTCAATATGAGCAAAACACATTCCACACTGTGAGCAGTAATACAGTTTTTCTCCTGTGTGAATGCGCTCATGTGTACGGAGAGAAGATTTATAAAAAAAACTCTTTCCACACTGTGAGCAGTGATATGGCTTCGGTCCTGTATGAATGCGCTGATGTGTTTGGAGAGAAGTCATACGATCAAAACTCTTTCCACACTGTGAGCAGTTAAACGGCTTCTCTCTTATGTGAATGCGCTGGTGTGTTAGCAGATGAGCCATTGTCCTAAAACGCATTTCACACTGTGAGCAGTGATGAGGCTTCTCTCCTGTGTGAATGCGCTGGTGTCTTTGAAGAGAACCTAACTGATTAAAACTCTTTCCACACTGTGAGCAGTGATACGGCTTCTCTCCTGTGTGAATGCGTTGGTGTGCGCGGAGGTGACCCACTTCATTAAACCTTTTCCCACACTCTGAGCAGTGATATGGCTTCTCTTCTGTGTGAATGCGCTGATGTGTTTGCAAAGAAGACATATGAGCAAAACTCTTCTCACACTGTGAGCAGTGATATGGCTTTTCTCCTGTGTGAATGCGCCGGTGAATTTGCAGACTTCTCATTCGATTAAAACTCTTTCCACAATCTGAACAGTGATATGGCTTCTCTCCGGTATGAATGTACTGATGGTTTTGAAGATTACCCTTCTGATTAAAACTCTTTCCACACTGTGAGCAGTGAAACAGTTTCACGTTTTTTGTGGCCATCATAAATTTCGGTGTTTCTGGACAGGAATAAAAAAAACAACAACAAAATTATATTATCTCAGTGCACCAAAAAGGAAGCAATAAAGAATGAGTTAATTCCATTTCTTCAATTTGCTGTACAATTTGATATTTTTAAATATCTTTTCAAGAGAGTATGCTGAGTGTGATGACCATGTCCTTACATATGTGTGTCTTTATGGTATGTGAAATTGTCTTCAATCAAGATTTCGTCCATTAGATTGCCTCAGGCAAAATACTTTATGGCATTTTATTATTTTCAAAACTGTTTTGCCCCATGTGAACAAATCCTCACTCAGGGAAGCCCTTTTTACATTGTGTAAGAACACAAGGAAAATTATAGCCTCTGCATTTAACCCATCCAAAGTGAGTGCACACAAACGTAAACAGTGGACTGTCAGACACAGTGTGAGCAGCCCAGAGAGCAGTTGGGGGTTAGGTGTCTTGCTCAAGGGCACTTCAGCCAATAATGTGGAGGAAGGGAAGATACAGCTCACTCTCCCACCACCAAACATATATCCTGCTGGTTCAGGAATCGATCCCGTGACCTTTCCAGATACTTACAGACTAGTTAAGACAAGTAGTGTTGTGCGCTTTTATTTGTAAAATTTCAACAAGTTAAGGCTAATTACTAGAAGTTACCTAGAACTAGAGACTATATTAGATCCCGATTACCATCCATCATAAATTATGATGCATTATTTTTAGTGTCTTGATTAGGAAGTGGGTTCTCCGATTTCCTGCCTTTTCCTTTCACTATTTAATTTAATTTAATTTAATTTAATGTTTAATTGTCATACTAAGATCTACTTTTCTATTATTTAATTTATTTATTAGACATTATACACAGGCTTTTAAATTAAACCCGAAAAAACACGAAAAAAAATCTGCATATTTCCTTAGACCTGGCTTTAAGCTTAGCTCACATGTAAGCAATCACTACAGCATGTACAAGCAAATTTTAGTTCGAGGGTAATTGAATATATTTTCAGAGGCAGTCAGTCAAATTTGTGATAAATGGTTTTCGCGGTCTTGGAAAAAGTTTTGGACCTGCTCAAAATTTGATTCAAATTCAGAGTGGCTCAAATACAAGTGAACTGCTTCACTTATAATATTATTTCTAAATATAAATGGGTGTTCTGGTGTTAGTGTATTTAATGCTTAAGCTGATTTTCACAATAGACAGAGGAACGCACATCTCAAATCATTTCTATTTGTGCTAGGATGTGTGGGAGAAGATAATGAAGATGAAGATTTTCTGAAGAAATTTTTGAAAATCACCAATTTATGTGAAATGAATTACAATATAGAATTATTAAAATTACATTTATTTTTGAAATCGTGTTCAATTATTTGTTAATAATAATATATATTGTAGCGGATCTTATAAACATTATTTGAAGTATAAAATAACAAGCCCCAGAAGGAGGAGAACAAACACATTCATGATTAAATGCATGAAAGTGGGAAAATTTCTAACACTTTATGCAAACACATCATGCATCATTTAAGATACACGTATTTATATTTGAAATATCAATCCCATTTTGTTCAAGTATGAAGAATTCTGGCCCCTGGTTTTGGGGTAAACCTGTATAACATGAGATCAGTTAAGGTCCTCATAAAGTCAGCCGTGTGGTGATCCAGTGTGATCTTACCATGCACTGAGGACATGTTAGCTAAGGTAAACTTTTTTCATCTTTCATAACTGAAGGGAAAAAACTGAAGCAAATCACAAACTAGATTCCAAAGCGATGAGAATCTTTACTAATTTATTTAAAAGATTTTGTCCAGCTAACTGCACTACACACTATTCCATATGAATAAAAAAGAAAAAAACAGTGCATTTCATCTTACCTCAGGATTTAAAGATAAACACGTGTATTCTCTCCAGACGCGGTTACTGTTTACCTCCTCAGAGAGACAGAACTCCAGCTCTTCTTCCCTGTTTTCTTGAACTGAAGTGTTTTACCGCCACCACCTGGACGGGATGATCAGAGGGGACTCCACTCTTTTAAGGTGGCCAACGTGGAGCACTGATTTATTCAGTGGTGGCATGAAGATAACGCAGCACCTGAAATGCCTGTTTCTGTTTGTGTTATCTTCATGCCACCACTGAATGTAATACCCTCACATTTCTCAGTACTCTTGTCTAAGCCCCAAATATTAAATAAAGAAAAGTATCAATAAAAAAAAACCCTACAACATAAGAATAACATCTTGTGGGGGTCACCAAAGCGTTCCCAGACCAGCCAAGAGGCATAGTCCCTCTAGCGTATTCTGAGTCGACCCCAGGGTCTCTTCCCGGTTGGACATGCTCTTAACACTACACGAGGGAGGTGTTTGGGAGTCATTCTAATCAGATGCCCGAGCCACCTCAACCGGCTCCTCTCAACATGGAGGAGCAGCGGTTCTACTCCGAGCTCCTCCAAGATGACCAAGCTTCTGAGGGAGAGACCTGCCACTCTGCAAAGAATGAGCTTTATTTGTCAATTTTGTAAACAAAACAAGGAATTTGACTTTAGTTTAAACCACTAACTGTACAGAGAAGCATTTATGCAGATTTTTGCAAAAATTTGGCCAAATAAAGATAAATTTAAGTCTCATAGTTTCTACCGGTAGCGATTATGATCAAAGTCTCTACCAGTAGAAACTAAGATTCTGGTGATTGGTAGAAATGCTGATCGTATCCTCTACCGATAGAATCACTAATTCTACCAGATCACAGTTTCTACGATGATATATATATCTCAGAATCTCATGTGTAAATGTGTAAGACTATGGTGCTACACTATAAAAAATTGATTTATTTATTCTTTCCTTTATTCATTTATTCTTTTACTTTTCAGAAAATGTTTTATCATGATATATATTGTTACTGACTGGTATGCTCATAAGAGTGTAATGGTAAAAGAAGATTTTATTACAAATTAATTTAACCATCAAGGGGATGAATTTTTCTGCTGAAAGGTTTCTTTAATATTATATAAGCTGTTGTGCATCTTCACTTTAGGCTGTACAGAGACAAAATGTGAATATTTTGAAGGTGGGATTAACCTTTCCGCACACACTGAATAAAGCAAAGTTATTTTATGTTTTTTTTAATTTGTCTATATATGTGTAACACATTCCAAAAATTATGAAACAAGGGAATTAAGGGCTAATTACGAAGTGATACTACTAAATAATTTCCAAAGGAGGACAACAGATAATCAGCTTGGTCTGAGCAGATACAAGCAAACACAAACACAAACAAATGCTGGTCAATGGAAAGTTACTAAATTACTGATACTAATGCGTGACAATAGCCAATTTCTGCCCAGTTCATTCAACTAACAAGGAAACAGAAAATTTTTTAAATAGTCAATAAATGTTTGTTTTGTTGTAATTAACTTATTGTGTTATTTTCATTCATTTTCTGAAATGCTTAATCCTAATTAGGGTCGCAGGGAGGCTGGCGCAAGGCAGAGTACACCCTGGACAGCACGCCATGCCATCGCATGGCAGAAACACGCAGATGGCAACTCAAAGAACCAATCTTTCTAATAACAACAATGGTTCTTTTACATGCCTCTCACCACAGACAGTTAGAGACATGGCCCCCCCTTTCATAAACCAGCTAGCTGCACTGGGGAGACAGCAGTGATAACCCGCTGATAGTGGGGCTTGAACCCCTGACCTTGAGATCAGTAATTCAGTACCCTACCATCAGGCCACCACTGCTTCTGTGTTATTTTACACAACACAATTTGTCTACAAGTTTACATTAGTATTAGCAATTCAGAAAATTTCTCCACATCAGTATTTCCATATAAGGGTTGCTGGTAAAATGTAAAAAAAAAAAGGAGCTGAAGTTTTCATCAGGGTAATCTAAGATGGAGAAAAGCTCTTGGATCCTTCAGATGGCACTGCACCAAAAATGTTGTTCATCTCAGAATGGGCTCAGTATTTGTCAAATACATGTCAAGCATGTCAGTATAGAGTTACATCCAACGCCACGTGCAGCAGATGCTTTTCCCTGCCTTAATGACCCCTGCCTGACACCGGCAACTAGATCTGCCTCTTCATCAGTATTTTTTTCCCTTTCCCAAATGTCCCTGTGCAGCACACATCAGCTCAGCTTGTCTTCTGTGATATTACCATTCAATTAGCATCCAATTTATATTGTAAATGGTGGCAAAGTGATTATTATTCAACATAATTTGTCAGAGACAGATCCATGTAAAAATGGCAAAACATGAAAGACAGCTGAAGGAGTTGGCCAAATCTTTAAAGGGAATGGTGGTGTGCTCGGAGAGAATCCATACTAGTAAAACTCTTTCCACACCGTTAGCAGTGATGCGACTTTTCTCCCATGTGAACGCGTTGGTGCTTTGCAAGATTACTTAATTGATTAAAACTCTTTCCACACTGTGAGCAGTAATACGGTTTCTGTCCTGTGTGAATGCGCTGGTGTGTTTGGAGAGAATCCATACGAGAAAAACTCTTTCCACACTGTGAGCAATAATATGGCTTCTCTCCTGTGTGAATGCGCTGGTGTTTTTGGAGACAACTCATTTTCCTAAAACTTTTGCCACACTGTGAGCAGTGATGTGGCTTCTCTCCTGTGTGAATGGGCTGGTGTGCTCGCAGATAGCTCATTTTCCTAAAACGCATTCCACACTGTGAGCAGTGATACGGCTTCTCTTCTGTGTGAATGTGCTGGTGTGCGCGTAGAAAGCTCATTTCCCTAAAATGCTTTCCACACTGGGAACAGTGATATGGCTTCTCTCCTGTGTGAATGCGATGGTGGGTTTGGAGATGAATTAATTGTTTAAAACTCTTTCCACACTGTGAGCAGTGATATGGCTTCTCTCCTGTGTGAATGCGAAGGTGTGTTTTGAGATAACTTCTTCGAGCAAAATTCTTTCCACAAACTGAGCAAAGGTGAAGATCTTTCTTTATTTCTGAAGAACCGGAAACGTTTTGATGGCTACTGGAGTCTTCTGTGGGCATCATGTTTATGGCTGTCTCTGTAAAGGGGAAAGAAAAAAAACAACAAAAAGTCGATTCCATTTCTGTAATTTGCTGACATTAAAATGAATAAGGTAAAACAGCCACGTAAAATGAAACAGACACATTTTCCCCAGTAACAATTATGAAAAACAATAGTGAATTGAGCCCCGTTCTTTATTTTGATCCTTTGCTACACTATTCCTGAAACCGTGACAGCAAGAGCTTTGAAAAAAATTGCTTAAGTTATTATTATAACATTTTTGAAGTGGTATTAGTGCTGAGTTTATGGCAGGAAGCCTTTACTAGGATTTTCTACTGGACTTCCAAAGGAAAGAAATGCACCAATATCTTTCACTGCAAGAAACAAGCTATGTGTTGAGGTGAGTATGACTATTTAGTCGGTATCTGTTAACCTCGTGGATCACTTCAGGCTCCTTTCCTGCCAGAGGTAACATTCCATGTCCCAAGAGCCAGAATCAGTAGCCGAGGATCAGTCTGACAAAATTCACACCTTCGGCTGCCACCCAGCTCACAACGCACCTGACCCCTATAGCCCCTCCCACATGTGGTGGGTCCATAGGAGGGAGAACACATGTTACCTAGGTTGTGCCCAGCCAGGCTCTATGGGCAGAAGCCTGACCACCAGGTGCTCACCTTTGAGCC
>JBCNYG010098417.1:0-16620 GCA_039654305.1 Porochilus rendahli | reverse complement strand
GCTGTGAGACTATTTTACAGCTCTTCAAGCCACTATACCCTTTGCTTTTGCCTAGATCCTGCAGGGGTCTGCTGGTGTTTATGGTTTCGTCTCACCCCCACCCCTCCCCCACCCCACCCCACCCCAAAACCAGCAGGACGGTACTTGGCAATTCCTGGCCTGACTTTATCAGTAATCAGCCGGCCTCACACACAAAACACACGGGACGGTTCGTTAGTTAAAAGAAAAGGAGGGGGGGGGGTATGGGGGGTATGGGGGGGGTTGGTTAACAGAAGAGTGAACTCTTCTGTATTCTAGTAAAAGGCTGGACGATACGACTGTAGCATAAGCATATTGTGATATCATCATCATCTTACAGATAATGATATTGCAGCTATTGTAATATCGAAGCAGCTGATTGGACGTTTTTAAATCTTTCAGACTGAATTATTTTAGAGAGCCTCCTTGTTTCCTTTCTAGTGTTTATTTCTGTCATACTTTGCATTTTTAATTGACGTATTTATCACAACAGAGCATTACTAGTTTTTCACCCCGTGAATTACAAACAAATCCTGATTCATTCATTAAGAGACGACGTGAAGGGAGCTCGCAGGTCCTCCGCCGCTCGACGGTGGGCACACACGCGGTATGTCGCTGTGTGAGGTGGAATGAGTGGTAATGAGATAAAGCACGCAATAGTAAGTGCACCTCTCGTAAACAGGTGTAGATGGGGCACACGAGCACTCGGAACGGCTCTCCTGTGCTGCTCCGCATGGTGCTGAACACCTCACACAGGAAGGTGATGAAGCCCAGCCAGCTCTCCACGTCAGTCTGCTGCAGCTCCTCACGCCGCGTAAAGTCTCTCTGCAGACAGAGAGGGATAGAGAGAGAGAGAGGGAGAGAGGGAGAGAGTCTGAGAGAGAGAGAGAGAGAGAGGGAGAGAGTCTGAGAGAGAGAGAGAGAGAGCGAGCGCGAGAGAGAGGACACTGTAAGTAGTTTTAAAAAGCGTTTGTTATTGGGGCAGAGTGGTCAGGGGTATGACGACTGCTCCAGATGATTAGTTAAATCAATACATGGTCAGACATCATCATCACATAGACAGCCAATCAGAACACCATCAGTTCTCAAATGCCTGTACTCCCATCATGCACCTCGGACGTCTGAGACCCAGAATAAAATCCTTTAAAATGTGTTTAATGATTTTTATAGAAAAATGTGACATTTCTACACTACGTAAAGTGTGAATGTGTGAAGTTCTCCGAGTCATCTGAAGGAGCTCAGTGTGTTTTTGTACGAACCACGGATGGGAGATGTTCGCAATCAGCACCAAGTCAGCGATAAGATAAGAATTAGCCAGTTTTCTCCCCAACAAATATGATTGGACTACAGGTATTCAGTTAACCAGCTAGCTAAATGCTAACCAGATATCCGTCAAAAGCAACAGAATATGGAATTAAAGTGTTTTATAGCAAGAATATTTTAGCAGATATATCTACCAGGCTACTGTAGTTCCCTTCTTGAAAACAAAAACAAGTTTTTTATCATGAAATACTTTTATTCCAAATGCATGTATTTATGTATGTGTATGTACACATATATTTGTGTCAATACGTTTGTATGTATTTATTTATTCATTCATTCCATGAAGTCTGAAATGAACTGCAGATTAACTCCCAGAGTCTTCCTGAATAAAACTGAAGTGTTACGGCACTTACTGATTTACATTTTTCTCCCCTTTCTCAGGTTCTGTACACTTTTGACAAGTCGGTGTGTATTAGCAGCTGTTCTCTGAATAGAGAAGAAACACTGCTGGGTAGGTTTCTCACTCACTGTCGAATTCTCTCACGGTAGTGGATGAAGGTGGATTTCTAAAGTTCTTTATATCTTACAGCAGAATGTTCCAGATGCTGTACACAGATACAGTATAGATGGTAAATACGGTATAATATGAAATATACCAGTTTACATTCAACAGTTAATCCATGAAATCAAGGTGTTCGTGTTGAAAGCAGCCGTTTAAACTTTTTAACCATCTAATTATTTCATTCTAAAATTAGTTTTTCTTGTTTTATTATTATAATTTTTTAAAGTAGTTTATGTTTGGCAAATCTCTCCACCAGTTTGTTTCTCTATTCCTACATGAGCTGATATCATGTGACGCTGACCTGATAAATGGTTGAAGACGAATCACACCAGGCATTTCCCAGCTAACTGCAAACCCACTCACTATTTCTGCTGCTATTAATCATAAGGCTGCTTAAGAGCCAACACATATTACCATTCGCCCTAGAAAAACGGTTCACTTTATTTTTCTTCTTCTTCTGTCGCACTTAATGCGCCTGAATGGCAAAGTGCACCCACGCAGTGTATTATTATCGGGGCAGTAGGGTAGAGTCTCCAGTGTCCAGGCACCAGTGTTCTGGTTGAGGGCAAGAACGGCCTGCGCGAAGAAGCTCCTCCTCATTCGCTCAGTGTTTGGTTTCAAGGAACGGAAACGTTTCCCTGACCACAACAGAGTGAAGAGTCCGTTGTTGGGACGGCTGAGGTACCACTCGCTGTATATAGTGTCCAGGTCAGGAAGCTCCGTACGGATGGTACACTCTGCTGATCGCACCACCCTCTGGAGAGCTCGCCTGTCCTGTCTGGTGCTGTTCCCAAACCAGGCTGTGATATTTCCCGTCAGGATGCTCTCAGTGGTGCAGGTGTAGAAAGTCCTTAGCACCCTTGAGGGCAGTTTAAAGTCCTTCAGGCCTCTGAGATGAAAGAGACGCTGTCCGTCGTGTTCCTTAGTACCTGCCACAGACTCCTAGAGCCTCTCTATTGGAATTGTGACTCTAGTTTCTGTGCATAGCGCTGTTTCGCCTCCTTCACCACTCTGCGCACGCTGTAGGATGCGGTCTTGTACTCGTTCATGTTTCAACTGACGAGCCCCGTGTTAAACGCAGTGGATCGGATCACAGAGCATCGCGGATGAATTTATCCACCCACGGCTTCTGTTTGGAAATGTTCTGATGGTGGTCTTCTGAACCGTGTCGTCCACCAGTTTTTCTACGAATCCCATAACCGCTTCCGTAAAAATGTTGATGTCATCAGAGCTGCACCGGAAGATTTCCCAGTCTGCATCATCCAGAGCATCCTGCAGAGTGGCCGCTGATAGCAACAAAGGATGTACTTCCTCAGAAAGCTCAACAAAGTTGCCTACCATGACCCCTACTGACAACCTTTTACAGCCCCGCCATCGAAAGCCTCCTGACCTACTGCTGCACAGTGTGGTTCAACAGCTATACTGCAAAGGACAGGAAGGCCCTGCAGTGGGTGGTGAGGACGGCAGAGTGGGTAATTGGAGATTCACTACCCCATCCAAACCCCCCCAAATCACCCCACCCCCAGTGACATTTACACTGGCAGACTTTGGACCAGAGCCAGTGGAATTTTTAGGGACCCCACACACCCTGGACACCCCCTTTTCTCCCCTCTCCCCTCCAAATAAAGGTACAGGACACTAAAAACAAATACTAACAGACTCAAGAACAGCTTTTACCCCATCACCATCACATACACTGACTGCATAACCATTAGTCAAACCAGCTTCCTGGACAGTGGAATATTTCTCTTTAAGTGCAATACTCATGTTTGGAGCAGGTCTCGAACATTACATAACATTTTTGCATCAGGCACCTTATAATTAAAAAAGGCTCTACCGTTCACCCTGTGTATACCATGCAACTTTGACATATTACTTGACATATTCTGTGTATGTCTCTAAAAGTGTGAATATGTGTATAATGTATAAGTGCACGTTGTGATAAATGTATAAGTCTGTACATGTGTAAATATGTGGACAGATGTATATATGTTTGCATATATAGGATATATGCATGTAAATATGTCTATATGTGTACATATAGGAATGTGTATACATGTATAAAGGTATATGCACATATATAGCTTAGTGTAGTGTACTTTAGTTATCTTTTGTGCAACTTTTTATAATTGCTGCTAAACTGATTTTCATTGTTCATGCAATAGTTGACAATAAATATCTCTTTATCTTTACCCGGTTTTTTCTTCTGTAGGAGAAATAAGTTTTCAAATTCCATTAAAAAGACAGTAAGTTAGATTGTGGCTGTTTTTTTAATGGAAATAAATGCAGACATTTTCAGAGCTCCGCTTTTGGGCAGCACAAAAATATTTATAGTATTCTTATATTTTTTTGATAGAAAAGCAGGTTGAATTTACCAGCTGTAAAATCTCTCTTTTTTTGAGCAGTTAATAGCTGGTGAGTACAAACTGGATTTTATTTACATTGTTTTTTGCAGTGGAGTTTATAACCTGTCTGTGTACTTACCTTTCATTAACTTACATTTTCATTAAACAGTAAGGCTGGAATAGGAACTCAGAATACTTTTTCTTTGAAATGTGAAATAATGCATTTAATTACCTTACTGAGATTCACACTCCAACCAAAACTTATTTTCCTTTTTGGAGAAACAGTATGTTAGAATAAACCTAAAGTGCTAGAGCTGTTTTTTTGGACGAAATTACATCATGTGCAACGCCTCCTGGTGGAATTTCCAAAAATATGTGACCTTGCTCTGAACTTCATCTTTGACCCATATATTCCAAAAAAAAAAAATTCTATCACTCACGTAGGGTAGTGTTCCCAAGAGGTTTTGTGATAGAGTAGCGGACACTGTGAATTACAAAATCCAGTGATTACAATCCATCCACCAAAAATCTTTTTGTTGGAGCAGGTAATAATTTTTTTTTGTGACCCCATTATATATAAAATATTATTAAATACGAATCAAAGAATGCATGGGTATAGCTTCTTGCATGTAAGTATTGTGACCTAATAAAACTGCTGATTTAATTCCCTTTAGTAATTCATGTTAACCCTTGCATGGAAAGCAAAATTGCCCAAATGTGTTGCATCTAGTTCCAGCTCAGACCCCAACCTTTCACACCAATGCCACAAATAGAAACAAGTTCTTTGGTAGACATTATTATATTATTACTAAGCCACATTAAAGTGGATGATAATGAAACTTTTTATTCATTTTAACCCCTACTAAAAGCTTATTCAAATTAATAAGAATATATATTTTTTATATTAGTTTGTAACCTGCCAGTTTTTCAGTTTGTGTATTGCTTTACATTAATCGTTTTATGATTATCGCACTATGAGCAACAATGGCAACATTTGGCTTCATAATAATAATGAAAAGTTAATAATACAAAATTAACAAATAATATTAAGTTAATAAACAAAATTAGTTTAGCTCACACCACACTCATAACATAATTGGTGGCATAACTTGTGTGGGTTTTTCTCAACAGCAAATCCAGGAGCTAGAAGCAACCCTGTATAATGCACTGCAACAAGAAAAGGTAATCAAATATGGTGAGTCATTGAGTGACTTGCAGAAGGATGAGCTGCGCACAGCTGTGGAGAAGTTACGACGCCAGATGTTGAGAAAGAGCCGTGAATATGACTGCCAGGTGCTACAGGAGAGAATGGAATTACTGCATCAAGCCCACCAGGTAATTTGCCATTACTTCAAAGAATTCAGTAAAATCTCATTAAGTGAACTTCATAAACTATTTTATAAAAATATAGAGTTGGGAAAGGGTATTTAACTTAAGTGAAGGTCTGTTAAGTCAGCTCATCCAGGATCTAATGTATTTCATATTGTGGATTTCACAATATGTAAAAACAACTTATTAGATGTATTGATTTAACAAACACATATATTTCGTGTACCATTAAGATTTCACTGAAAGTCCTTGTTAATGTAAAGTATGACAACCTGTAGACAGTTCACTTTTACTTTACTTATTGCAATGTTTTTTAACTGACTTTCTAATTAGTTGTCCGATTCTGGGATTTGAAAGCACTTAACCATACAGTTACTCACTAAACAGGCACACCTACACAGGTACACAACTGTGAAAAAACAGACCCACAGCTAGTCTCTCTCTCTCTCTCTCTCTCTCTCTCTCTCTCTCTCTCTCACACACTTTATTGCTCTCTCTCTCTCTGGCTAACACAAACAAACAAATAGTTGCTGGGAATTATACACAAGAGAAACTCCTTACCTGCATATTCTACCTGACTCTTCTCCAAACACAATCTGCACTTAATCAAATCATTGCTGTCACATTTTAGGTTAGGTATTAGCAGGAGGCTTGTTGAAATACCAGTAAGCAATATATGAGAAACAAAGACAACACTGTGGATTTTTATTGTTAGTTAAAATGAACCATAACTTATAATAAACATAATTTCTTAAAATGTTTGTTTTGTAGACAAACCTAATATTATATACTGGTTCAGTAGGACACAGGCTATGTATTCGACCAAATCAAAACTTTGGGGGCAGGCAAATGCTTTTTTTTTTTAAAGATAAATATTAGGATAAATATTAAAAGTACTAATCCAAGTACTTTCAAAAGAGATAGGTCTTTTGTCATTTGAAGGCAACCAGTGACTCAGCTGTCCAGACATCTAGGGAAAGTTCATTCTATCACCTAGGTAATGTGTGAAAGAAACCTTATATTCTGCTTAATTCAGCATTAAAATAAGAAATCTGGCTTTAAATAGCATTAAGGTGCACAAATAACATTAAGGCAGCAATAATTAACATAGAAGAGATGTTTAGTCACCAGAACAACAGTAGAGATGTACAAAGTAGAGTAAAAGTGGAATAACAAATGCATAGAGATGGCAGGTGCAAAACATGCAGCTGGACTAAAAAGTGGATAAATACAGCTTGGCCAATAAAGCAAAAGTGGAAAAATACAGCTTGGTTAATAGAGCACATAATCTCAAAGAGAACTATTGACCTTAATGTATTGATGAAATAAATACCCTGTAATTTATTAATGTTTACAGATCAGCCAGCCCATCCAGAGGGATTATGGGCATACCTTCATCAGTGGTAGAAGAAGGAGCATTCTCATTAGCAGGGGACATGGGTGTATAGTCAGAAGGTTTATTGTACTCAGGAAAATCAGGATAACACTCCATTGGAGAGTTTGGGAAAGAAGGCTCCTGAGAAAAATATTCTGGAGGTGCAAAGGGATGAAGGGAGAGCCTGGAGGGGAATCTGGCTGCGGAGTTTAATACCAGTAGCTCACTTGGGTGGATTGGTCTTGGGCTTCAGGTAGAGTCTGAGTAGACTGATCTTGAGTGGTAACTGGAGGTTGAAAAGGATAAAAAGGGGACCTGTATTGAGACCCAGGAGATCCTGGCTGGAACCAGGCGGCAGAAAGGAACTCCAGAAAGTCCAAAAGGTTGGGATTAGTACAGGCCAAATTGTAGTGGAAATGGCGATGTTGATCAGATCTCCCCCTCCTGAAAATGGCATGATGGGCTGACTGAGCTGAAAACAATGAAAAAGCAAAAAGATGCATGTCGTGTGACTATTTAATCCAAAAATGTGTAATCTGCAACATATCTTAACAATCAAATATCGAAACACTCAAAGGCTTAGAACCCATGATTGTGTCTAGTAAATTGACAGTGTGAACATTGGTGCATTAATTGCTTAAATAGCATAGTAATAAGATAGAAACATGCTTGCTTGCATTTTGTTAAGTAAAGTTATGTTGAATGAATAAGAAAAGTAGCGTGCAGTATAGTCCGCTTGAACAGTTCACACGAGAGCAAAATTCAGAACTGATATGGGATGACAAGGGACTGAACAATTGACTTTGAAGGAAAGAAATTGATGAATACTCCGGGTAATGAAGAGAGGAACTACAGGATTGAGAAAGTTTAGCAGTGTGGAGAAGGACAGGTGATTGTCCATAGTTACCAAGGCTTTGTGTTATGGCTGAAGGAGAGATCACAGGATTGCCCAGGGAGATCAAGACCCATATGTGGGAGTAGCAGTGGTCTGATGGTTAGAGAAGCAGCTTTGGAACTGAAAGGTCACTGGTTCGATTATGGAAAGCAGCAGGAGAAATGTGTGGTGGGAGGAGGAATGGGCTGCACCTTTCATGGCTGAAGTGCCCTTGAGCAAGGCACCTAATCCCCAACTGCTCTCCAGGCACCCCACTGTGTGTGGTAGCCCACTGCTCTTAGAGTATGTGCTCACTTTGGAAGCAATTATTTGGAAGCAATAATTTCCCTTGTGGGATTAATAACATAATACAATAAAAACAGTATAGCAATATTAATAATAAATCATTTAATAATCAAAAATCAGCTGAAATGAACAGAAGTTAAATTTTGCTGGGGTTTATGCTTCAGCTTTTTAACTTTTGTGCAAGTAAATGACTAAGAAAAAGTGAATAAATATTTACACTCATATATATTCCTTAGGAAAAAGAGGAAAATGAAGGAAAGGAAAAAAGATTAAAACAAATAATTTATAATTTAAATAATGTTATATTTTGAATAACATTTAAAAAATTAAAATGAATAGATGATGATAAATGTTATTTAGAAATTAATCATATGTAAGATAATAGTGATAGTGGTAGTGATGATAGAAACGACAATACTAACAATAACAATGGCAATAATAATATTAACGACAATAATAGTAATAATAAAAATAATAACAGTATTATTGTATAGCTGTATAATTAATATAATAATGTATTATTATAAATGTTAATAATAATGATAGTATTAGTAATTATAATAATAATAATTATTATAATAATAATAGGCTCAGGCATCCTGGACTGTTGGAGGCAGGCTCAATTAGCTGTAGTAGATGCCATGTCGACATGGGCACCCCAGACAATCCCACTCCCATCACAGCATCCCAATCCCAAAGATGAATCCATCATCACTCCTATGCCATGTTTAGCCTATGTTTGAATTGTATTTGTTGTTTGTCTTTATGTTTGTCCTAAGGTACGACAAGATATCCCACTCACTGGATCCTTCCTGTTTTGTGTGTGTGTGTGTGTGTGTGTGTGTGTGTGTGCATAGGGCACAAATGAAAACTCAAGCTGGTCTGTCGGTCTGAGTGACTTTTGTCTTTGTCTTTTGGCCTCAGACTGATTTGCGAGCTTGGCATCAGACTTGGCAAGACCTTGCTTGATTGTCATCTTCCAAGAGGTGATTGTCATCTGAGGTGAGGCCTTCCCGGGCACTGAGGTTGGCACCAAGGGTCTTCAAACCTCTATTGCAGAGGTCTTTGAAATGCTGATGGGGTCTGCCTCTTGGGTGCTGACCTTGTGCCAGGTCTCCATACAGGAGGTCTTTTTGGATTTGGCCGTCATCTATCTGCACGACTTGGCTGAGCCAGCACATGCGTCACTGCTTAAGCGGGGTGAATATTCTGGGGATCTTCACTCTCTCCAACACAGCTGTGTTTGCGACTTTGTCCTGCCAAGTGATGTTCAGGATGTGTCAGAGGTGAAAGGCATTGAGGTTGGACCACACTCTTTTTGTCAGCCAGACCATAGTGGTAGCTGCCTTGCTGGTGCACTTGTTCAGCTCTGATTCGAGAAACAGGAGTTGGAGATCATCAAACCGAGGTAGACAAAGTCGTGGGTGACTTCCAGTTCATGGTCAGAGATCATGATCTATGGCAGATGCTTCACATTCTGCACCAGAACTTGCGTTTTCTTCAGGCTGATGGTAAGCTCGAAGTCACTGCAGGCCTTGCTGAAGCGATTCATGAGCAGCTGGAGGTCTTCAGCTGAGTGTGTTGTGATGGCAGCATGATCTGCGAAGAGAAAGTCTTGCAGGCATTTCAGCTGGACTTTGGTCTTGGCTCTTAGTCTGCACAGGTTGAAGAGCTTCCCATGTGACCTGGTCACGAGGTAGATGTCTTCTGTGGAATTCCCAAAGGCATGCTTAAGCAGGATGGCGAAAACGATTTTAATAGGGTCAGCACAAGCACTCAGCCCTGCTTCAGTCCGCTTCGGATGTTGAAGGCCTCGGACATCAAGTGGAATGACCGGATCACACTGAGGAGTCTGAGTGGACATTTGATCCTGGGGAGGATCTTGAAGAGGCCATCCCTACTCACTCAGTTGAACGCTTTCGTGAGGTCAATGAAGTTGATGAACAGTGGCTGCCTCTGCTCTCTGTACTTCTCCTGCAGCTGTCTGCGGGAGATGACCATGTCTATGATGGACCGGCTGGCATGAAATCCGCACTGTGACTCAGGGTAGATTCTCTCAGCAAGAACTTACAGTCTCTTCAGGGCAACTTGAGCAAAGAGCTTCCCGACGATGCTGAGAAGTGAGATGCAATGGTGGTTGTTGCAGTCACTTCTGTCAACTTTGTTTTTGTAAAGACTGATGATGTTGTGATCCCACATATAATGTGGTGGGGTGGTGGTGGCCTGTTAAGGGGTGCTGGATTGCTGATCCCAAGGTCAGGGGTTCAAACCCCATCAGCGGGTTGTCACTGCTGCCCCCCAGTTCAGCTAACTGGGTTATCAGATTCTGGCCATGTCTCTCACTGTCTATGGTTAGAGGCATATAAAAGAATCATTGATTTTTGTCAAGAGCAGGCTGTATAGCTGTCATAGCCTGGTGAGCTGTTTAGGGTGTACTCTGCCCTCGTCAATCTCAGAGTTGAGTGAGATGGGCGACAGCCTCTCCGCAACCCTAATTAGGAATAAGCGGTTCAGAAAATGAATGAATGAATGAATGAATGTGTTGTGGTACTGCACCCTCTCTCCAGCAGAGGCAGCACTTCAGCACCTCACCAGGGATGCCATCCTTCTCTGGGACTTTGCCAGTGGCAAGGGAATCCAGAGCCTTGCTGATTTCCTTGATGGTTGTGTGATGTCTCATGTTCCTCCATGTCAAAGCACTCCATTCAGGGCATCTTTGGTAATCACATTCTCTCTGGTGAAGAGTTTGGAGTAGTGCTTCATCTGCTGTGCTTGGTCTTGAATGACATCACCAGTGGCCGACTTCAGGGGAGCTGTTTTCTTCTGTGTCAGACCAAGAGCCTGCTTGATCCCATCATACATTTCTCTGATGTTTTCATTTTCGGCTCCGGTCTGTATCGAGGAGCAGAGCTGGAGCCAGAAGTCATTGGCACACTGTCTGGCAACCTTTTATTCCTTGCCATGGGTGGCCTGGAGGGTCTGGACCGTGTGCTTGCTGGGCCAGGCTTTGTACACTGCTAGTGTGCACAGTTTCTCTTTGAGGATGGGTGTCAGTTCTGTAGAGTGGACCTCAAACCAGTGTGATGACTTGCTGGTCTTGCCATAAGACAGCCTCTCTGAAATGTTTCCATCTTTCTTGGGAGTTGGAAATGGATGGGCCTGGAAGAGATTTTTTTGATGGCTCTCACAAATTCCTCAATCTTTTCCTGGTCTCTTGTTTTGCTGGTGTTAATTCTGGTTTTGCCCTCCTGTTTGGTGTGGTGCATTTTCTTTGCTCACTGTTTAACCTTACTGCACACCAGGCAGTGGTCGGTATTACAGTTGGCGCTCTGGTAGCTTGTTTTCTTAATTGAAGTTGGTAAAAAGGGTAAATCTATGAGTAAAGTATTATTGCATTGATTTTGTTCCAATTCTATCCATGAGTTGTTTTGATTGTCTTTCTAAATCCATTTGACTAACTATTGAAGTTGATTTTCTAAGTAATGGAAATAAAAGTTGGGTGCTTCTAGCTACACCTAATAATTTCTGTTTTTGTAGTGTTACCAACAAGATTTTGGGTTTCTTGTTTTTCCAGAAAAACTGCAAGATCACTGAATTAATTGATTTAAACCAGTTGTCTGATTGTGTTAATGGGAGGAATAAAAATAGGTAGTAATATTTTTATTCAACCAATACATGATAGTGGGAGGTTTGTTCGGTGAAAATTCATTAATGTTATTGAAGGCTTCCTGTAGTGAATTATGAGGTTCCTCTAAATATAATAATAAATCATCTGGACATAAACTAAATTTATACTGTGAAGTGATATCTTGAATTCCTTTAATGTGAGTGCTTTGTCAAATCGCTGCTGGAAGTAGTTCAGTGAAGATGGCAAATAGAGATGGAAAGAGTGGACATCCTCACATGTTGTCCCATTCATGGTCATTGTGGCCCTAGGTGAGGAAATTAGTGTTCTTATTCAGTAGGTGAACAACAAAGTGTTCAACTTTACACTATAATCTTATTTCTAGCTGTAATAATCTTAATTCAAGAAATCTTGTCAAGTGAAATTATCTGTCCATGCAGCAAGATAAGTTCACTTGACAAGCTTTCTTGAAATAACATCGTTAAATCTAGAAATGAGATTATAGTGTCGAACACTTAAAATAAGAAATTAACTCTTAAAACAAGATAAATTATCTAACACTTCTAAATCTAAAATTTAATAAAATTCAATTAAATTAAAAAGGTTTTTTTTTTAATCTTGGTAAGAACCACATAATTTGCAGTGCAAATTCCAGGCTAGGCTTCATGAAGTCTCACGAGAATTAGAGAGCCATCTGAGTAACTCAGAGTAACTGAGTAACTCATAATCTTACTCTTAATAATGCAATTGAAATTTGTTATGCCTGGCAACTAAAGACATTTGATAATGTCAAGGAGACTGGAAAAGTAAATGCTGTGCATCATACAACACTGGGGACATTGTTATTTATCAAAAAGGTTGATCTCATGAGCAAATTGAGTGACACTGATGTCAAACTGAAACTGGTCACAGGAGTGCAGGTTAACATCCTGCCCATGAGAGACTTTCACAGACTGAAGAAAAAGTTCAAAATACATAATAAAAAGATAAATATGATCGTGAAAACCTATACCAAATTAGCTAGTAGTGTAGAGATAACCAGTCTTGCAACTGAAAAACTCTAACTACAAACAGGACTATGGTAAGGTGAGCTCTGTGTTTATATCAACAATGACTGTTGCCCAATCACAGTAAATTAAACTGCTATTGTTCAACAGACCTGAAGTTCATCTTGGTGAAATGCAAGCCAGTCTATTTATGGGTAAATTTTCTGCTGTTTTTATAAGGCTATTAAAGCTTAGCCCAGGGTCATTCCAAATCCACTGGGCTTGGCTGACAGTGACATTCTTTATTTCACCCAAAAACCACAGGAAGCCAAAATCATCAATACATTTAAAGCCTAAAATTTAGTAAGAGCACAAAACACATTAACGATACTCACCCCAATGTGAATGCTATGTGTACTTTTTAAAAAAGTATAATGATTGACATTGACTTGCAGTTGTCTGGCAAACTTTTCATGGTTTGCCCCACCATCACTCAGAGTCAGCTGAGATAGGTGCCAATTATTATGACTGAATGATTGGTGTTGACATCGGCCCCATTTGCACTGAACATTGCATCATCTATTTTTGTGATATGTTAAATGAAACAAAAATTCTAACACAATGTCTACAAGATCCTTAAGCACTAAAAGTACTGGAAATCATACTGTGGCATTCTTTATTTCTGCCAAAAACAAAGGGAGCCTGGTTTTTTTATACATATGTAAATAAAAATTATGAACTTAATCAAGTTTAAGATGGCTGCAAATCGTTCTACTGATATTTACATCATGCATTTACATTTTCAGCATTTGGCAGACACTCTTTTCCACAGCAACTTATTTTTTTAAATAATATTTTTATGTAAATGAGCAATTGAGAGTTAATGGCCTTGCTGAAGGGCCAACAGTAGTGATAGTGGAGATTGAACTGCTGAACTTCAGATCAGTAACTCAACGCCTTAACCACTATGGATTTGGATCCATCTCGATCCGAACCTCAATGCATAGTCGCTTCCTTCCAACAGTCTCAGACTACAGGATCTCTATGACTTCACAACACACACCACAAAGGTCTAAAAGACAGATTACAGAACATGGTATATACACTCCCTATGAACGTGCAGGCGCACACGAGGGTTATGGTACACAGATGGTTTCAAACAGCTTTACAAAACAAAAGTAAAAAACAACTAAAAAAAAAATGAGTTCAGCTGCAAAAAAGAGGAAGTGCTCTGCAACTGACAGACATGGCACAATACACAAGCAGACACTGGTTTCCTGTTGCTATCTCAAGAAAAGAGAACACATACCAATCTTTAAACATTTCAAGAGCACATACCAGTCTTAATGCATAAACCTTTATCCTAATGCTGCATTATACTTTAATGCAAAGCGATTCACAGCTTAATATAAATTTTTCCTTGCATTTACATCATGCATTTACATTTTCAGCATTTGGCAGACACTCTTTTCAAGAGTGACTTACAATTAATATTTTTATGCAATTGAGCAATTGAGGGTTAATGGCCTTGCTGAAGGGCGAACAGTGGGGATTCTTAGACATTCTTTTGCCATATATGTCAAATACATACATACATATATATTCATTCATTTTCTGAACCTCTTATTCCTAATTAGGGTTGCAGGGAATATATAACACAGTTAAAATACTATACTATATATAATATATATATTGACTACACAACCACAATTATTAGGCAAGTAAGTATTTCGACCATATAATTTTTTTAATGCATATTTCCCAACTCTTATTCCGACTGCTAATTGGATTTGAGCATATCAGGTGATGTTTATTTGTGTGATGAGGAAGGGCGTGGCCTAAGAAGGTTGACACCCTATATCAAGGTATGCATAATTATTAGGCAGATTCTTTTCTTCAGGAAAAATGGGCCAGAAAGGAAGTTTGACTGACTCTGAAAAGTCAAAAGTTGTAAAAAAACGGTGCCAACAATTTTCTCTGGGATCAATAAAGTATTCCGATACTGATCATAGAACTATCTAAAGTTTTCTTGCAAAAGGTCAACAGGTTAAAAAAGAAAGTGTTGAGAGAAAAAAAAGATGCAAATTAACTTCCAGAGATTTACAAAAAATCAAGTGTGAAGCTACTAGGAACCCATTGTCCTCCAGTGCTGGCATATTCCAGAACTGTAACCTACCTAGAGTACCCAGAAGCACAAGGTGTTCAGTGCTCAGAGACATGACCAGGGTAAGGAAAGCTGAAATGTGACCACCACTGAACAAGACATAAGTTCAAACGTAAAGACTGGGCCAAGAAACACATGAAGTCTGATTTTTCAAAGGTTTTATGGACTGATGGAATTAGAGTGACTTTTGACGGACCAGATGGATGGGCCTGTGGCTGGATAAGTGTTCTGTTATGAGCTGGTATCATAAAAGTTGAGCTAGGGGGGCCTTTTCGAGTTGAAAAAGGACTTAAAATCAACTCCCAGAACTGCGGCCAGTTTTTAGAGGACACTTTCCTCAAGCAGTGATACAGAAAAAAGCCTGCACCTTTTAAGAAGACCAGAGTTTTATGCAGGACAATGCTTCATCACATGCATCAAAGTACTCCACTGCATGGCTTGCCAGTAAAGGCCTTAAAGATGACAGAAAAATGACATGGCCCCATTCCTAACCTGACTTAAACCCTTTTGGGAACTTGTGGGCTGTTCTTAAATGGGGGATTTACCATGAAGGAAAACAGGACACCTCTCTGAACAGTTTCTGGGAGGCTGTGGTTGCTGATGCACAAAAAGTTGATCAATATCAACTTTATAACAGTTATTGAAAAGAAGGCTTGCTATACTGGTCACAGATTATATTACTGTGTAAATGTTAGAGATGTTTATTTGTAAATGTTCAGTTGTTTGTTCATTATGTTCATTTTAACAGATGAAAATTAATAAGTGAGATTGGAAATTATTATTTTTTTCATTTAGTTATATAATAATTCGGCGCACCAATATTTGTCACTGAGATATTCTCTTAAGAAAGACAAAAGCTGTATTTTACCTTCTTAAAACTTCAGGTTTGAGCTTTATTAACATTTAGATTGAGTGAGAGAGCTGTAGTTGTTAAAAAAACAAATGATTTGTCCAAAATACAACTTGCTTAATAAATGCAGTGTAGATATATGTAAACATATATATATCATCAAGATCATTATTTAATGATCTTGATTTCAGAATTTATGTACATGGTTGCATTCATAATGAGCATGTGAATAATTCAAAGACGTTTCCAGCAGGTGTGGTTTCTTCATAAGGGCGATTGGGCAATGCACCACCAATGGGGGAAAATGAGGGAATTTTTTTCTTTCATATTCTTATTATTTCACAATATTACGGTAGTTATGACTCTCTGACACTAATCTGTCTCTGTATAAAATTGTCCAATCAGTGTAAGGCCGTGCTTCATTAGGTACTGCCCACTTTTGCAAAATGTACAGAGAACCTCCATTATTTCTTTAAAAGAAAATCTCGCATGGACAACTACAGCAGTCAGCGACATGCACCATCTGTCTGAGAAGGTGAGGAAACACGAGGTGTCAAAGACCCACATGGATAGGTGGCTAAAATTTTAACATTTGGACGGATGAACAAAGACGAGCAAACTTTCAGTACAGGTGATGTGGTCTCCATAGTGACAGTCAGTGTTTCTGTCTCTCTCTGTCACACATACACACACTCTGTAAACCATGGATGTTGGTTTAATAGTTAAATAGGTAAAATGTTTTGAGGCAGTAGGTTAATGCCTGTTAATTTTTGTTCATGTTTTGTTCATGTATCTATTTATCATCAAAGATTTATGAATTCTGCTCTCATTTTGTGACTGTAAATTGGCCTCTTCTTTCATAAATAACCAGATTGCAAGATGTGAAGATCCACACTGAATATACTACTCTTTCAAATAAAAAC